>ML778051.1:39426-51642 GCA_009831015.1 Picea engelmannii | reverse complement strand
CCTAGACAATTTGGCTAAGATTAAACTGTTTAGCCAAACTCATTCACTACCCTATCAACATCAATTTAAAAAAGAACTTGGCCATGCTTGAAAGGTATGGACCAAGTTACTATTATTGCATGGGGCTTTTATTGAAATTCTTTTATGCCCTCTTTTTCTTTTCTTTCTTTTTCTTTTTCTTTTCTTTCTTTTTCTTTTTTCTTTCTTTTTCTTTTCTTTCTTTTTCTTTTTTCTTTCTTTTTTCTTTTTCAAATTATTTGCAGAATGAAAAATCATTTGTCAACAAAAACACTAGAGACAGTTAATATCCTAGTCACCAGTTGATCCTATAACTTATAGGGTGATAAAAATGGCTCCACCTGGGGATGGTACTTTCCCTGTGATGTGCCAAGAATCCTGGTTCCTGCCATTCTAAAAAATTCTGCCTAGTAGCCTTCGTTGATTGATTGGCTTTATTCTCAAAAATGGGAAGAACAATGGTCAGCAGCTTAGGGCCTTCTCTTCGGGCTTCAACCAATTGACTAATGTTCTTCACTCAGAAAATGCAAGCAAAAAAAAAAAAAATGGTATGTACAATGGAGAGTGAGAACTCAAATCTCTACTGAGGTGGTACATAATGTTTCAGCATTCTGCCATTTACCGGTCCTCCTGGCAGATCTGTCCCATCAACGTTGTTTAGCAAGAAAGCATTGTTTCCCCTGAAATCTTGGATCATGTATGGTCCTCTCCACAGACTGTCAAATTTTCCATGTTTTCCTTTGTCTTCATTTCTGGTGTCCCATCTCAGCACCAAATCTCCTGGCTCAAAATCATCTTCCTTGGTTCTTTTTTCAAAGATCTTCTTGATGTTTTCTTGGATTACCTGAGTCTTGTTGAAAACTTCTTCTCTAGATTGTTGTAAATGGATCATCTGGTTGATCCTCCTCTGTGAGTCATTTGGCTCGGCTTGTATATCTTGAAGCAACTTCATGACATGGACTCCTAAAGAAGTGGGGAAAACTGCCTCTGTGCCATAGACCAACTGGTATGGTGACATACCAATTGACCTTTTGGTGGTCAGTCTGTCAGCCCATAACGCGAACACCAACTTGTTGTGTCGTGATTTCTTGTTTTCCTGCAATGTTTTCTTGATGATATTTACCAAGGTTTTGATTGAAGATTCCGCCAACCCATTCCCCTGAGGGTAGTAAGTTGTGGAATGCCCCAAACCAATGTGATACTAGTTGCAGAAATCTATGAGTTTCTTCGATCGAAAAGCAGCTGCATTATCAGTTATAATCTTTCTAGGACATCCAAAATGAGACAAGATATTATTTTCAAGGAATTTGATAATAACAGAGTCAGTGGTTTGCCTGCTTGGTACTGCTTCGATCCATTTGGTAAAATAATCGGTGGCAGTGAGAATCCACCTGTGTTGGCCTGAAGAAGGGGGGTGTATTTCTCCAATGAAGTCCAGTCCCCATTGTTGGAAAGGGGCTTCAACTGAGATCGTTTTCAGGGGGAGAGGAAGGAGTTTCCTTTTGCCTTCAAACAACTGACATTGATGACATGCAGTCACTTTATGATGTACATCGACGAATAGGGTGGGCCAATAGAATCCAACTCTGAGTATTTTGTTGGCTGTGACCTTCCAGTTCAAATGGCCACCACATTCTCCTGCATGAAATTCTTGTAACACGTTGTCAGCTTCATCTTTCAATAAAAAATTTAACAGAATGCCTCCAGGATCTTTCCAATACAAATTGCCTTCTAGAATACATAATTTTAAGGCTTTCAACTTTAAAAATCTAGCTTTAGTCTTAGTCAAACCAGGGGGAGCTTGTAAATTTTGAAAAACGAATATAAGGTCTGCGTACCATGGAGAGTTGAGAAATACCTCTCTCACGCTTGGAGTCGCCATCTCGCCCTGTTCATTTGCTGCAGCTAAAAAATTGATGTCAAGAGCATGGAAATTTTATTCTGCCATTAATTTAGCAAGGCCTTGACCCTTGATTAGTTTTGTAGGCTTAATCTCTATATTGTATTCTAAAATGATAGCAATCCATTTTCCCCTTCTTCCATCAGGGTTGTCCTGGGTCAAAATGTCTTTTACTACCGCATTCGAAACATAAGCTATGGTGTGGGAATGAAGAATGTAGACTCTAAAATCTTTGATGGCTTTTACCAAGGCAAAAGCTTGTTTCTCCATTATCTTGTAATTCAGAGCAGCGTCTCTCAACTCTTTACTAAAGAAAGCTATGGGTTGTTCATACCCTTCGTTGTTCTTTTGCAGTAACACCGCTGCTATAGTATGTTCGGAAGCGAAAGAAAAAAGATAGAAATCCTTAGTAAAATCAGGACTGATCAAAACAGGGGCTTCTGTGAGTGCTCGTTTGACTTGTTCGAAAGACTGTCTGGACTCGGAGTCCCATTTTATTTTTACATCCTTTTTTAGCATATTTGTAATGTTTCTGAGGAGCTCTGCCAGATTGGGAATGAATCTTCGTAGAAAGTTTATTCTCCCGATAAAAGACTGTAATTCTTTAAGGTTTCTGGGGTGTTCCAATTTTTGTATGGCCTCGATTCTGCTGGGGTCTATTTTGATTCCATCCTTGGAGATGATGTGTCCTAGTAGTTTGCCTTCCTCTAGCCTGAAAAGGATTTTCTTATGATTTAAAGAAATCCCAAACCTTCTACATTTCTCGAAGAGTCGTCTGAGGTGTCACAGGTGTTCGTCATCAGATCGAGAAAACACGGTTACATCATCCAAATAGACGATAATAAATTTACCCGATTCTTCCACAAAGGCGATATTCATCGCTCTCTGGAAAGTGGCTCCAACGTTCATCAAACCAAAAGGCATTTTCACATACATGAAAGTGCCCCATGGTGTGGTGAAGGCGGTTTTGTCTTGGTCATCCGGGTGAACTAGGACCTAATTGTAACCTGAGAAACCGTTCAACAAAGATATTCGACTGGATCCGACCACCTTTTGTAGGATGTGGTCCATTTTGGGAAAGGGGTAATTTTCCTTCAGGGAGACCTTATTCGGATTTTGGAAAAAAAATGCACAGCCTGATCTCCCCAGACTTCTTATGTGTAGGGACTAAATTAGAGAGCCATTTGGAAAATGCAACGGGACTATGATTTTAGCATCGTACATTTTTTTGATTTCCTTCTCTATCAAAGGGAGCAGCTTGGGATTTATCCTCCTAAGTTTCTGTCTAAACGGTTTTTGGTCTTCCTTCATTGGAATCTTGTGTTGTATGATGCTGGTATCATAAGCTTTGAAATTCTCATAACCCCAGGCAAAGACATCCGAATATTCTTTGAACAACTCAATGTATTTGAGT
The DNA here is from genome assembly GCA_009831015.1 of Picea engelmannii. NCBI lineage: Eukaryota > Viridiplantae > Streptophyta > Pinopsida > Pinales > Pinaceae > Picea > Picea engelmannii. Next base: position 48,310 of record ML778051.1, on the reverse strand, counting down.
TTTTGCTCTAGGGGTAATGATTTAGATAGTTTGACTATCCTGGGTTTCTCTTCAATCCCTATATTACAATCTTCTACCTCTTTTCCATTGGCTTCGATTTTCGGGTTTTTGGTTACGTCGTTAAAATTAAACAAGTCCTCTAAAGGAAATAGACCCCTAGGCAAAGCATTGTTTTTCAAATGTAAAACATCGGCCTCCATTTCGTCATCTCCTAATTCTCCTGAATCTACGTTATTTACACTATCAATTTCAAAATCAGATCTATTTACATTTTCATCTTCGTTCACTAAATCTATATTTGTACATTCAAAATCATTTTTACACTGCAGAAAATCCTCGATTTGATCATCATTACCAAACACTTGCCAGTACCTGATATTGTCGGAAACGGTTGGTCTGCATTTTACCTCCACCGTGTATGGGCGAGTCGAGCGGAAAGGAATCTTACATGTGGCTGCTGACATAGCCAAACCGTCTGCAAGAATGTTTTGTCCCCTCGGCATTACCTGCAAGTCAACTTCAGTGAAACATCTAAGGGCATCAAGAACGACATTCCTATAATCTCTAAGACGTGGGTGTTTCGCAACGTACTCACCTTTGATTTGCTTGATTATCAACTCAAAATCACCTCTTACCATAATCTGTTTAGCACCAACTCTTTTCAAAAGCTTCAGACCGAGCATCAAGGCTTCATACTCGGCAATATTGTTAGTGCATTGGAAATTTAATTTGTAAGAATGGTTTTCTGAATACCTGTTTCTGTGATTATCCAGCCAAACTCCTGCTCCAGCTCCTTCTTTACTCACTACTCCATCAAAATCCATGCTCCATAAATCTGTCGGTAACTCTTCAGTTATCACGTTTTTCATCCTTGCTACCTCAATGGTTTCTTGGCCTTCTTCTTGACTATATGTATCTTCTGCCAGCTGAGTATCTTGTTCTCCCGTGTCACCATCATTGTACAAGATAAAAGAATCCAAGTTGGAATGCACAGAGTAGAGGGGATAGTTGTGCGGTTTTTCTTGGCTACTAACCATGTATTTCATCAACGTTTCTTTGTATAGCCTTCTTTGTTGCCCGAACACTGGGATAGTTGCATAAGACATATCTAGTTGCAGGGTTCCTCTCAACTTAGCTCCCCAAGACCGGGATACCAACATTCCATACTTCGGAGGGACGTCTGCAACTACCACATCCATTACCATGCTCTTCGTAGGAATATGAACCAAGGTGATGCATAGGTCCTTGATCAAACCAATACATCTAACTTTATTGGAGTCGAATGAGCGTAAATCCTTGTAAGGTCTGGTGACCTCCAATCCCAGTTTCTCCATTACTACTTTAGGCATCAGATTGTGGGAAGCACCTGAATCCAGCATAGAATTATGCAAGATCAGGTCATGTATGTTTAGACTGATGTAAAAAGGAGTGATGTCACCAGTATCATCTCGACCATCTACTTCAGGTCCAAAAAGAAGTTCAGGTTGATCATCAGTAAGGTTCACAGTGTCTGAATGATTTGTTGATCCAATGGTTAAGGCCTTCGTGCCTATGTCAGGTTCAATGGTCAGTTCTTTGATCACCTGTGAACGATAAACGTCTTTGTTCATCAACTTAAAAAGTGGGATGGGAATTTTTACTTTGGCCAATTCCCCCTCAAGGCTGAAAGGTGTAGGAGCTTTGCTTTGGCTCATCAATTCTGGTTTGTCTGCCACACTCTTCTGGCCGGAAGTACTAGGTGGAGTAGTAGGTGAAACCTCGGGCTATGACAATCTTTTCAGAATAGTAAGGTTTTTCTTCACAGGAACTTCGACAATACTCTTCTCAGGAATCTTCTCGGCAGATGGCTCAGAGGCTTTCTTGGTTTCGACTACCTTCTTTGTTTCAATCATTTTTTGGGGGGAACTCCCTTCTGTCTTTTTACTTCTCAGATTATACTACCAGTGTACCTCCAAAATGGCATTTTCAAATGCCTGTTGTTCGACATCTTTAGCTTCTTCACTTACTTTTGTTTGATTGAGAAGAAAAAGTTCTTGCTCTTCTTGAGTAAGGAAAATAGCTTTGTTATCGTGAATTCCCATGAGATTTATGTGAGTGTCCTCCAATTCCTCAATCACTTCCTCCCCTTCATCAACATAATTTTCTTGTAGGGGAGGTCAGATCTGTTGATCAGGACCTCTCTGCTCTCTTTGATCCCTAGGATCTCTCTGTCTGATTTTAGGATGATTTCTCCTAAAGTTAGGATTCTGAACCTGAGGAGCTGGTGGGTTTTCTCTTGGAGGATTTCGGTCTGACACAGTAAGTCTTTCCATCATTCTTTCCATTGCTCTGGCCAAAGAATCCAATTTGGAATCTGAGGTCGACATGGAAGGTTCTTCTTTAATTGTGACTCTCTTCTCTGACCTCTGACCTGCCCTTTTTGCCAACAAATTGGCCTCCACACTTATTGCACTTTTCTGCATGTCTTCCAGGGTGGTAGAATTTCTTTCCCTTAGTTGGTATGACATGTCAGCGTCAAAACCATTTGGGAATTTTATCAATGCCAAACCCTGTGGAGGTTTGATTTCAGCTGGGATTGTGTTATACAAGTTGTTGAAACGAGTGCAGTAATCTTGCACTGTCTCACCTTGATTTCTTATGATATTTTCGTATTCTGACAAAATTTGCAGAGGGTTTTTCTTTACCTCCCATCTGTCTAGAAAACTTCTTTGGAATGCGGTAAGGTCAAGGACTGAGGTGGCACACAACCCTTTGTACCATTTTTTAACGTCACCTGTCAAAATTTGAGCAAACAATCTCATTTGAACGTCAACCTCATCAACTTCATGTAGATCATAGTAATCATTCATTTTATCTACGTGTTGTTGTGCGCTTAAGGGTCCTATAGTGTCGAATTGTGGAAGTCTCGTTTGATAGTCTTGGGGCATGGCATGAAGAGGCGCAACCAACACCAAGGGAGCATATCGAGCTGCCATGATGTGTGGAGGAGGTGGGATAACAGACTGGATGATTGGTGAGGTAGTGACTGAAGACGAGGACGAGAAGGGATTGGATAGCACTAAGAGAGTGGTTTGCGGTTTAGTAGTGGGAGACAGAACTTCAGGGGTTCCGGGTTGCAAAACAGTTGGATCGAATATGATTCCAGTCACAAAACTATCGGACCATGTTCTAACCAGGCTTTGTTGGGAAAAGGTGTCAAAGTCATGGTTTTGAAAGGTAACAGGTTCCCTCGAAAAGGAAAGGGACTTATGCAAGGGAGTATGACTCACTGATCCTTCAGCTATGGTCTTTTTCTTGAGCAACCGTTCTGGGTTATCTATCACTATGGCAGGTTCTGGGTCTGGATGAGATCGAGTATAAACTTTCTTAGGAGATAGATTTCTTTTTGATTTTTTATATATATGATTTTTAGTTTTACGAGTCCGAAAATAATATGTACAAATTTCAATCAACCTCTAAACATTACTTTCTTCTCAAAATTGCAATATTCCAGGAACAAACTTTCTTTTAGGGGAAAGAAAACGCGCAGTTATAAATCTTATATGTTCTCCCCAGTGGAGTCGCCACTATGTTAGCACTTGGTAAATTTCCTAGAGGTTGACAACAGAAGAAATCTACTAAGGTAACTTTATCCAACCACCTTTGAAGCTGGGATCTAGCCCTTCCAACTTCAAAGAGGGATCTCTCTATATGATTTAGCTATGTTTCCAATTTTAAATATTAGGCTAGGTAAAGAAATAGGTCGGTTTTGTTGTCAAAGTGTTTTTTCGAATTGGTTGAGACAGTCTACACATCCATTGGGCTATGGGGTATGTCTTTTAATAAAATATGAAATCCGAACCAGAAACGAAGAGGAAAAACTCTCACAAGGCGAGATAATATAATCATTGGATTCTTTAATAGCATAAATGATGAATAGTAGAAAAGATGAGAAAGATAATTTCAACAAAGAAGCAGTTAAGAATTTCTTTATTGAAAACACCAGAAGATAAAACACTAAAATCTTTCGAGTCAAAAACAGGGTATACGAGATAAATCCTGCAACATTCGTTACTCTTAAAGATTAGATTCAGAAAACAGTATGATAACAAAGCGAGAATAACTTTCAACTTAGAGAGAAAACATCACCAGTGAATACACGCAAGAATCCTGTAAAAGTGTCTCCTTTTTATTAATGGAAGATCTCTTCAAAAATATTACAGTCTGATAGCGTCAGGGTGTGAAGATCAACAACCCTCAATACTTTGAAAGATGAAGTATTTATAACTCAAATTAAAAACGTTCCTGTCATAAATGACCAGGACGTGCTAAATCTATTTTTAGCCTAACTAATTTAACAAATTTCCTAAATCTAGGAACTGCTTTGATGACATGGTGTAACTACACTCTGATTTCTGGGTGGGTCGTTGATGCAGCCTCTGCACGACTCCATCTGACTGGACAACTGACTGGACCTAGACATCTCATCTGCTAATCGATCAGATCAGAGAGTTCCTCCCATCTAAGATGACTGGGCACGTTGACTTTGAGCAGTCTTCGATACACTTCGTCCATTTCTGTGTACTTGGCGAATGTAGGCTTGGTGAGGAAAATGTATCGAATCTCGTGTTGGATGTTGATGTCCCACTGAAGGGCATCTAGAAATGCCTTGCTGGTGATGCTCCCTTGAATCCCTGCAAACTTTGAGCTATCCTTAGACACATCAGCCAATCTCTTCTTGTAATCTGGGAGTGTCATCAATTTATCATTAATTACCTTCAGACCAGAGAGACCTTTCTTCCGGAGAGCTTCAATCTTACTAAAGAATCTTTATACCCCTAGGTCCATGGCCTGAACCTTTTCTTCTAGCTGAAGCATTAATCCTCTCTTGGTCATAACTCTTTTAACCTCAAGGAAGGTCTCTGTTCTGTCTTCAATTTTCGTCTCTTCCAGCTCTTCCCTGGTCTTAGAATTGAGGAACTTGATGATCTCGTTTGCCTATGTTGGCATGTCTCCCAATTCTACTCTGATCTTCTCAATGGCATGTTTTCTTCTCTGGACCAATTCATTCTGCTCAAACATGATCTGGATCATGGGCCATATCTCGTTCATGGACTTAGTGATGTCTGTCCATACATTCTCTTTCACCTAAGCTAAAGTCTTTCCTGCCACTGTTTGCTTCCGGAGCTGTTGTAGCTCCTGCTTGAGCTGCTCTGTTACCTGATTTTCCTTGGAGAGGTTGGTCTGAAAGGAAGATTTGAGTTCCTGAAGGTTCTCAATCTCCTTTTTCAACCTTCTTATCTCTGTTTCCTGCAGGTTCATTTTTTCCATCGACTCAGCCAGGTCGGTTGTCTTCTCTTGGGATGTCAATGGAGTTGTGGATGGGACTTCTATCACTGATGTTGTGCTCACTCCTGAAATTGGAATAGCACTCAATGGAATGACTTCCATTGGCTTTTGTTGCTCTTTCTCCTTTAATAGTTTCTCCATCTCAGCTTCCATTTCTTTAAGCTGTGCATTCTGCTCCATGAGCAGCTTGAGCATTTCATCCATCTCGCCTTCTTTCTCTGCTATCTCCTTCGCCTACGAATCCTCTGTGGGCGGGAGCTTTAGTTGTTTCCTCAAGGATGCTATATCAACATTCTTCTTCTTTATCATTTCCTCAGCTACTTTCACGTTTGAAGGATCGTAACCGATCTTGAGGACCAACTCCTCCAAAGTTTTGATCCTATTGTCCTTTGCAAAGGACGATATCTTTTCCAGCTTCAATTGTGTTTGAACATTATTCAGGAAGACCTGCAATTTGGACGCATAAGTGGAAGCATGCGCCAACGTGTAAAAGACCATTTCCCTGGTCTGCTTGTGCAGATCCATCTGATCGGCTGGGTGCACGTATTGGTGGCCCTCTTGTATTCAGTGATCACCTTTGGATCTGGTACTTGTGCCTGGAGGATTGCCATATGCATTCTGCCCTTACTTGGGCAGCTTATACGGTGCCAACTCGCACCCGTATACCCTGATCTCGATGTAATTTTGATACAATTACCAATCCCCGGTCTTTGTGTTGTCCGAGAGATGCAGGATCCTATGAAATTCATCGTTTATCCGAGGCTCGGGCCTGCCACCTAGCATGCTTACCACAGGTTGGTAGAATTGGTCGATGAACTCCTTGAAACTGAAATCAATGGAGTTTTGCTTTAGCAAGGAGGTCCACGCCGTGACTGCCTGAGGTTTACCATCTCCATCCATCTTCTGCATGGAAAAGCCAAATTTATCCGCCTGGAAGAAGACGAACAAGTATGCTAGTACTGATGAGTATCTGAACATGCCTTCCATGCCGAAATTCACGAACTGTTCGTGAATATTATCTGCCAAGAAGGTGCTGAAATCAAACTGGGTGGTGGAATTTTCATCGGTGGAGAAGATGGATAGAAAACCTAGAATGGGTTCATCTACTCACTGATCAGAATAGTATCCTAATAAAGCACAAAGGGATGAGATGACCTGGTTTCCTTTAGTTGAGAACATGGAAGACGGGTAAGGAGGATTTGTGGAGGGAAATTGAGTGGATGGGGGAAGGAAGAGCTCGAATATTTGAGCTCTTTGGGGGAATGTCATTTTCTGGTATAATTTAGTAAGAATTTCCAGGTCGAAAGGTGATGCAGAGTCGGCTCGGGGAATTTGCATCATCTGGTCTATGGATTCGGACGTGATGAGGAACATGATCTCTTCGGACGAGGAGACGACGGCTCTTTGTTCGGGGATATAATGGGCTTGACACTTGAGAGCAAACTCGGGAAAATGGTGGATCTGAGGGAAGAGGTATAGGGGTAAATTGGACTCCCAGAGTCCAATTTCATCACTCTGGTCCAGGAAAACTTCCCTGAGCCACGACTGGAGGTCTGAGAAATCAAAATCGCATTTAGTATCCGCGATTAATCGGTCTTTGTCGACCAGCGGGATCCTATCCAGGTCGACATGAGGCGGGAGAAACAAATTCTCCTCTCCTTCTGCTTGTTTGGATTTTGGCGCCATTTCTTCAATAGTACCTGCAATACAACACAACATTAGTGGGGGCGACTGACTGTGGATGAGGGCAACTGACTGTAACGGAGGAGTAAACGGTGAATTTCTCTGGTGCGATGGGTGAATAGTGAAAGTAAGGGGAATAACGATAGTTTTAATTAAACTGGGGTCAGTTGGGCACGGGAGACAGGTCAACTGGATAACAGATAGGTTATCCAATAATAAATGGCCAATGGATCATTTGAGGGTGAGATGGCGGGTGACGGTGACTGAGGGATACATACGGGTGGCGTGGCGGCTATCGATTGGAGGTAAAACTCATAGTAAGGGGCTTGCCACGAGCGAATGGGGGGGTAGGGACTGACAGCAGTTATGGGACGTGACTAACTCGGGAAAAGTGGAAGGTGATGTCTAGAGGTGATGATGGTAAGTCAGAGAACAGGCGGTGATGGAACTCGGGGCCATTAAAATGATGCCACGTATAAAGAGGGGCCTACCAGAGGGAAGATTCCATTCCGGACCCCCCCCCTCGGTTAAAAGCAAATCATCCGGGGGGGTCCGAAATCCATTTTGGGTCATTGATCTGCGCGCCTGCTTCTGAGCCGCAGATCTTTGCATGCTCTTTATCACTCATTCCGGACCCACCCCTCTCCATTAAAGGCAGAATGGATGGGGGGGTCCGGAATCCAACGCTGACCGTAGATTTGAGCACTCGATCTAGAGCCGTCCAGATGCGCGCAAGTCTTATCATCGATTTCGGACCCCCCACGGTTAAAAGCAGAACGGGCGGGGGGGTCTGGAATGCTCTATACACCGTAGATCTGGGCGCCACAATCAGGACCATTGATATGTGCAGGGAGCATAAGTGGGGAGCGGAAAACACATGCGCTGGGAAAAACTTAGGATAAATGCGTTTTATGGGTTTTTCCAAGGTTTTTCAAGTAGAGACCACCATGGGGCTTGACCAAACAATATTTTAAGCATCTAAAACATGGTGCCCCACTTACATCAAACTGGTTCTTATTGAAATGAAGCAACAATGAAACTAACCTATGTTCTAACCTAGTTTCCTATGACAGTTAACCCAGATTAGACTGTTGGGTTAAGAAATTACTCTACCCTAGGGCTATCTAACCAGGATTAGACAGTCTGGCCAGATTTATTCACTAATCTAACCTAGAAAATTTGGCTAAGATTAAACTGTTTAACCAAACTCATTCACTACCCTATCAACATCAATTTAAAAAAGAACTTGGCCATGCTTGAAAGGTATGGACCAAGTTACTATTATTGCGAGGGGCTTTTATTGAAATTCTTTTATGCCCTCTTTTTCTTTTTCTTTTTTCTTTCTTTTTTCTTTTTCAAATTATTTGCAGAATGAAAAATGATTTGTCAACAAAAACACTAGAGACAGATAATATCCCAGTCACCAGTTGATCCTATAACTTATAGGGTGATAACATAATCCACCTTGAATTTGTCACTTTAATTTATCATTTAAATAATATTAACCCATTTCTAGGTCACTTAATCTATTTTCCTTATTTTTAGGGTTAACCACTTTCCATAAATATTCCTTCTTGATTTTGTCACCTTACTTTATCATTTCTTGATTTTGTCACTTCTCTTTATTATTTAAATAATCCACCTTGACTTTGTCACTTTACTTTATCATTTAAATAATGATTTATTCTTTTAGGTCACTTTGACTTCTTTGACCTTGGGGGCTTCAAGCATTCATGTGGGGGTCCTTCATCTTTGTAAGGCCATAACTCTCAAACCATGAGGAGTTATGTGACATTCCACATACCACCATAAATGGCATGACAAGCACTATCCATCTAGGATAGTTTCACCAACAATTTCCTTGATCTTCATC
>ML778051.1:20428-38619 GCA_009831015.1 Picea engelmannii | reverse complement strand
TCGATCCATCTTCATCATGTATCAATGACAACTCATTGATCCATCTTCATCTATGCATTCTCATCAAGGACAATACATATTATATTACATCAATCATCAATCAATCAATCATTTGACATCAATCAATCACTTGACATCAATCAGTCAAACCATTGGCATCAATGACAACATGATCCAACAATGAGTTCATACATGTTGGAAGATGTAAGTGGGATGTGATTGGTTCTGATGAGGATCCCATTTATGATATGGAAGTATATCTTTGAATGTTGCCTTTACAACAATCATACGGTGTTCCTAATAATTTTGACATTTGGCAACAAGATGATAATATAATTACAAAAGTTTTCCAAGCACCCAAGGATGACTTGGTGCAATGTTCTCCTGATGATTTTCAGTCATACCTTGAGGATTTTGATGAGTATTCCTTTGAGCACTTGGATTTATTCTATGAAGAAGATTATCAATTGCCGTTGTGCTCAAATTTTGATAAAGGTGAGGACGTTGCTTTCCTGAAGAAGGGTACTTGTGACAAGGTTGTCCAACTCCCTCTGATTGCTTTACCTCGTTATGTCACTAAGGATGCAGTTGGGGAACATGTCTATTGTTTCGAGTTTTCTTTAGGGCAAAACTTTTTGTTAGAATTCAAGTGGAGGTTGAATGCCTTAAGAAGTTTATTATCTCAATCTTTCATCTTTCCCCCGAGAAGTCCTCAGCTGCCCTCTAAGTTCTTGTTAATCCTTTCTCAGACCCCAGGGAGTGATGACGTCCAAGGTAGTCAACCCTCAAACTCTTTAAGCCATCCCTTTGAGTCATTTACCTCTCACGATCCTTTTTTGAGATGGATTGATCACTTTTCTACAAGGGTGACGACATGATTTTGTCCCTCCCTCCCACCTCCATGAGCTAGACTTTACGATTTCCTATGATATAATGCATTCTCTAACTCATGTTTATTTTGTGCTTAACTTGTCATTGTTTTGGTTTATGATGAAGCACAAAGACAAGTGTTATGATACATTGCTAGCGTGGTTGTACTGGTTGTATGCTTATACCTAGCATTTGTCAGGTAAGTACAGGTAAGTTAGGATAGGTAGGCATTTGCATCCATTGTACATACCATTGCACATCATGTTAGCATAGTTGTAGTTGCATGTTTCATATTGTATTGTTTCATTATGTATACATGTATGCTCATAATCATATGTTAAACTAGAGATGATTTTATCATATATGGACAAGGGATGATATCACCATCCTAGGGATTACTAATATCTTTTGTTGAGATTTAGCAGGCACAGGTCATACCAGAGATGCATAGGTTCTCATGTGCTCTACAGTGAGCACATGTCCCCAAGTTGGAGCCATATGTTATCCCCTAGCCTAGGGATAACTAAGGAGATCACGTCTTGAGGCCCACAGGTCCTAGACATGGAGTACCGAGAGTCAGAAAACTTAAGCATGGCCCCGGAGGGCCCTTATTTTCCTCAATGCGGTCCACATATCACCACCAACGGTATCCATCGCACCAGCCTGGTTCTAAAGTAGTAGTGAGTCTTGCTCCATGAGGTAATGAGTCTGGGCATCATGGTATGTATCACCTTGATTATTGAAGCACTTGAACATGTTGTATTAAATCCTTCTTCATTTCATGATGTTTGCTTGGAAATTATGCGCTTTGCCTCGTTCAAACCTAGAAGGGTGACACAGTGCCCTAGTAAGTTGATTTCCCTTTGGGATGGGTTGACATTGGGCAGATATTTGAAAAGCCATCATCCATTCCCTTCATACTTACCACTTTCTATCTTTACTCCTTCCATCTCCCCTTCCTTGTTTGGGTATTGGGATTGGCTACACTAGGAAGGGTTGTACCTTACCTCGTGGGAAGAAGGGGCCAAAGGCCTAAAGGGTAAAAGTAGCTGGAAAAAGTTAAAAGCCAAATATGAAACCTTCGAGATGCTTCGCCCAAGGATCCCCGAGAAAGCTGTGAAAGGCTTCTTAGTAAGAAAAGGGGACCTACAAGATAACATAAACATTGAAGGTACTAGTTGATGTATAGGAGGTCTCATCACGAGCTGACCTATTATGACCATGGGCATGTAGCAGTATGACATTACCACCTATCTGGTCACCAAACCAAGGTAGTGGCTCTTGGTGGCATAGCCAAGAGAAAGGGGGTCTTGTAGATTTTAACCTTGTACAATATTTACTGCAAACATATTTTCAATAAAAGAACAAAAAAGATACAATGGCAAATACAAACATTACACAAATATTTTTCTCCCGGAAACCCAAACTGGGAAAACCAACATATTATATATTCATTCATTGTGATACATTGTTTACAATACAATATACATATAGGAGCCGACGACATCCAAAACCCTAACCCAATGACTTGGATTAGTCAATGATCCCAATTCCTTATCCGGAAATAGAAAACCATTGGCAAAAACCATGTGTCGAAAAATCGCCCAACAATGGACATGAAAATCGAGGCAACACGAAAAACGAGGCAAAAATACGACATGTTTCCCCACATTCTCCCACTTGTTGTTTTCTTTGCATATAGGGGGTTATAGGGTTACATAGTCAACAATCCAGGGCAACAATGCCCATGGATCCTCTACACCAAGAGAACTTCTCAGTACTCACAGATTTTGTTAATGAATCTGCAACATTCTTCAAAGTGTCCACCTTCATCAGCAACACTTTCTTTTCTTCTACCATGTCTCTCACAAAGTGATATTGAATATCAATATGATTTGTCTTTGAATGATAAGCTGGGTTCTTTGCCATAAAAAATGCACTCTGACTTTCACAATCTATCCTTACATCTTGTTGTACCAACCCAATACCTGAACACAATATTTGTAACCATACTACTTCCTTACTTGCATGAGTGGCTGCCATGTATTCAACTTATGTAGTTGAAAGTGCCACTACAACCTATCTTTTGCTCATACAACTTATTGCTCCTCCAAATAGGTTAAACACATACCCACTTGTAAATCTCCTATGATCCAGATCTCCAACCGAGTATGCATCCACAAAGCCATGTATATCCAACACTCTATCCAATCTCGGTCTTCCTTGGTAGCACAATCCATAGCTAGCAGTGCCACGCAAATACCTAAAAACCCTTTTTATTGTTGTCCAATGCTCCTTCCCTGGTTTTGAGATATGCCTTCTCAAAACTCCCATTGCTTTTGCAATGTTCGGTCTAGTACATACCATTGTATATATCAAACTTCCAACTACACTCACATATGGAACACGAGACATGTCCTCCTCCTCTTCCCGTGTCTTAGGACACTGATCCGCAGATAACTTTACACCAACAGGAATATGAACCTTGACCGGTTTACATTCCTGCATATTAAACCTCTGCAATATTGTCTCGACATATTTTCTTTGATTTAACCAGAGTTTCCTCTTTTTCCGATCTCTTTTAATTTCCATGCCCAAAATGAAATTTGAAGCCCCAAGATCCTTCATGTCAAATTTAGAGGACAACTGAGTTTTCACATCCTAGATAATCTCCTTGTTGTTTCCTATCAACAACATGTCATCCACATACAAGACCAAATAAATCAAATGATCATCAATTAATTTAAAATACACACAATGATCCTCTTTGCTTCTCGTGAAGCCAAGTCCCAACATATAAGTATCAATTTTTTTATACCACATCCTTGGTGATTGTTTTAAACCATACATGGAATTTTTCATCTTGCATACCAACTCCTTCTTTCCCTTCACACTAAATCCTTCTGGCTGCTTCATATAGATTTCTTCTTTCATATCCCCATGTAGGAATGTTGTCTTCACATCCATCTGTTCTACTTCAAAATTAAATGCATCAGCAACAGATAACATAAATCTTATAGAAGTTAACTTGGAAACAAGAGAAAAAATCTCACCAAAATCAATTCCCTCAACTTGAGAATAACCCTTTGCTACTAAACGAGCTTTGTATTTCTCCATTTTTCCTTTTGCATTCAGCTTTCTTTCAAATACCCATTTGCTGCCAATGGGCTTTCTTCCAGTGGGCAACTCCACTAGATCACAAGCTTCATTCTTATCCAAGGTTTCCATTTCTTCATCCATGGCCTTTTTCCAGATCTTTCCATCCTCTGAATCCACTACCCCCCTGATAGTTCTAGGATCATCATTAGTAATAGATAAAGCAAAAATTGAACGGAAATTAGATGGAGTATACCTTTCCAGTAGCCTTCTTTCTCGAACCGATCTCCTCAATACTGGAGTATGAGGATCTTCTTCTTCTGATCCTTGTTCTTCTGTAGAGTCTGATTCATCATCCTTTAAATCAAAATCTATTTTCTCTAGTTCTTCCTTACTTGGTAGGACTTCCTATTTAACAACATCCTTCATTTCTCTAAATACCACATCTCGATTATACATTACCTTCTTAGTTTCTGGGTTCCAAAGATTATAACCTTTGAGACCATATTTATACCCAATAAAGATACACTTTTCAGCCTTCTTATCTAGTTTACTCATGTTTTCCCTTGGAACATGAATATATTCCTCATAGCCAAATACCTTGAGATGTGTGAGAGAAGGTTTCTTACCAGTCCATACCTCTTGTGGAGTCTTATCATCCAATGTTGATGAGGGTGATCTATTGACCAGGTAACATGTAGTACCCACTGCCTCTGCCCATAATTCTTGTCCTAACCCGACACCATTGAGCATGCACCTTGATTTTTCCACCAGCGTCCTATTCATCCTTCCCGCAACTCCATTCCGCTGAGGTGTATATGGAGTAGTATTCCCATTATCTGTCCTCAACACCTTAATTATTTTCTCTGTTTGATTCTCAACAAGAGCCTTAAACTCTTTAAACCTGTCAAAGACTTCAGATTTATTCATGAGGAAACATATCCAAGTATTCCTCAAGAAGTCATCTATAAATGAGACATAGTACATAGATTTTCCCAATGATGGGACCGACACAGGTCCAAAAAAATCACTGTGAACTAGTTGTAAAATTATTTTTTCCCTCGTTGCACCAGAGGGGAATCTGAACCAATTATGCTTCCCATATACACAATGTTCACAGAAATCAAAATCCAGAGAGCAGTTAGACATACCTTCAACCATACCTTTACCGTGTAGTAGTCAAAGACCCTTCTCTCCAATATGCCCCAGTATTTGATGCCACATCATAACCTTTTCTCCAGATACTGTAGGATTTTTTTCTTCTTCAACTCCAATATCAAGAACAATAGAACTATTACACCCATCACTAATAGTGCTTCCTTGCAGCTTATACAGAGTTCCAAACCGAACTCCCTTCAACAACACCATTGGTCCTCGAACCATCCTGCAGGTTTCCTTTTCAAATATTGTTTTTACCCCTGCATCATCCATTTTGCTTACAAAAATCAAATTTTTGGCCAATCCTGGAATGTGCAGAACACCAGGTAGTGTTCTAATCCTTCCTTCTATGAGCCTCAACTTGACTTTTCCTCAACCTATGATTCTGGTTGTCGATTCATCACCTAGGAAAACGTTACCTCCATCATACCTTTCATATTCACAGAACCACTCCCTGTGGGGAGTCATATGAAAGGATGCACTTGAGTCAACCAACCATGCCTCATGATCTGCATGTGTGCTTGAAGAAGCCAAGTACACATCCTCTCCTTCTTCCTTGGAGGTATTTTCTTATGTAAAAGGAGATTCTTCAGATCCCTTATTTTTCTCAACTTTGGATCTACACTGCTTCTTGTAGTGCCCTTCTTTTCCAAATCTCCAACACACCTTTACAAACTTTCCGGGAGATTTATATCTACCCTTGGACTTAGATCTCCCACTTTAGAACTTAGATCTATTTCTTTCCTGGGAGCATCCTCTTGCAAATAATGCGTCTGTGCTCTGTTCTTCCATATTCTTCTGTCTCATCTTCTTCGACAACAAGGATGTGACTACTTCATCAAACTTCAAGGCAGTTGTATTACTACCTATGACCACAACCAGACTATCCCACGAGTTTGGTAAAGAACATAATAAACTGATACACTTATCTTCATCTGAAATTTTAATCTCAATAGATACTAACTGACTTACCACAGTATTGAAGGCGTTCAAATGCTCTGCCACCGAGTCTCCATCTCTCATCCTCAGGTTATACAACTTCTTTCTCAAGAACAGTTTATTTACTGGGGACTTAATCTGATACAACTTCCCCAACTTATCCCATAAATCCTTGGCTATAGATTCCTCTGACACATTCAATAATACTGAATCTGAGAGACACAAACGGATTGTGCTCTTCTCCTTCCGATCCATTTTTTTCCAGTCATCTGCTGAAGTTCTTGTAGGTCCAGTACCTGGATCTACCACAATCCACTGATCTCTGTCCACCAACAAATCTTCCATCTTGAGCTTCCACATCTCAAAACTTTGCCCATTAAACTTCTCGATCTCCATTTTTGAATTTGTCGCCATTTCTTTTCACCTAAAAATCAATACCACATATCTCCAACTATAACAAGGATTATCATAGTCCCGAGCCAAACCCTTGACCACAAAGGCATCCCCTTGAAGCTAACAAAGTTGTGATACCAAATGTAGATTTTAACCTTGTACAATATTTACTACAAAAAGATTTTCAGTAAAAGAACATAAAAGATACAATGGCAAATACAAACATTACACAGAGATTTTTCCCCTGGAAACCCAAACCGGGAAAACCAACACATTCTATATTCATTCATTTTGATATATTGTTTACAATACAATATACATATAGGAGCCAACGACATCCAAAACCCTAACCCAATGAACTAGATTAGTCAATAACCCTAATTCCTTAACCAAAAATAGAAAACCATTGACAAAAACCACGTGCCAAAAAATTGCCCAACAATGGACACAAAAATCGAGGCAACACGAAAAACGAGGCAAAAATGCGACATGTTTCCCGAGGTAAAAAATATAACACATACCCAACAGGTCTCATTACGAGCCAACCTTCTCATTTTCGTGAAATGTTTCTGGATAACGTTGTCACCTCTAGTCATCAAACCAGGACAATGGCCCTCAACTATTCTCTTGAAGCACAAGAGCAAAATATCAAAAGAAATAAAGCTAAGAATTAATGGCAATGAATGGGCTAGGAAACAATTACATCCATGACAAGGTGCAACTCACCCTCCACAAAGGAACCCACAGGTAAGACTCTACATTTCCCTATTATCACATGCATCATGTGCCCAAATATTTACCCCATGCTACCTCATACTCTTACATGACTTGGACTAGACTCCACCTCGGAAACACCCCAAAATTAAGAGAGTTTAGCCCAATAGGACACCGTGAGACCCCCTCCAAACCTAACTTGTCAAATTGCATAACATCTTTGAGCATTTGTTTGGGGTTAAGGGGGGTTTGATGCACATGTTTAGGTAATTTAATTATTGGATGTGATTTACATGCTATGATCCTTGTGACTTTATGAACCCCTCGAGGGTGTACTTGTTGTTTCTATAGGACCTTGCTCGGTGGACAGGTACACACAAGGGAATGATTAGCTCAAACCTTCATGGGGGCTCAAAGCCCACAGATGGATGGTGAAACCCCAACCAGGGGTAAGAAGAGACTGAAATCTTGCACTAGATGAAGGAAGTATGTTTCCTTTGGAGGAACTGTGGAAGACCCAGACCTAGGGTTTCATGCTCTTCCCACCTGAATGCTGGCCCTGGGAGGCCTTGGATGTCACACTAATAGCCCCATGACATCACCCACAACTAGGGTTTGAAATGGAGAGATGTTGGGCTGCAGTTTTTGCACGTGTGGCATGGAGGAGAGCCTTTGGAGACCCAACGTTTTGCTTGATGGCCTCAATGTCCCATGGAGGAGGCCTAACATCACCCTCTTTAGGGTTTTAATTTTGAATTTAAAGACCAAATTGACATGTAGGCTCTGTTTTAAGAAAATACACAACTGTTGGATTAATTAGACAAGATTTCCCATATAAATATGGTTGGCTAAGTTCATTTTTTCATAACAACTCATCATAGAAAAGTGGTGGTCTGAAATTTTCACCCTCTTTAAGGGCCATTGGTTGAAATAACTAGTGCACATCTCTCGGGAGAGCTTTATGGTGGTCTATTTTTGCATTTTTCATGGTGGAATGCTCTTCAACTAGGGTTTAAATTGATTATTCTTGGTGAAGTAAGTGGAAAATTTGCATTTTTATTCATGCTATGGATGTTTGTGGTAAACTTTACTTATTTTGTGTCTAAGATTATGAAATTGCTTGTTTAAACCCTAAGGGAGAAACAACAAATGCTTCTTTCTCCCTATAACTATTCTACTAGCTTAATCTTGCCAATTATACATTTTTGGGGAGTAATTATTAGAGCCCTAAAGTGCTATCTCTCTAGTAATTTCATTCTAAATCACCAAATCAATTGTCTTTCAAAAAGCTAAGGAAGGAAGGTAAGCTAGGGCCTAGAAGTGCCTACTCTCTTGCAAAACCTCCCTTAAAGATTTAGATGCTTGAGGCCTTGAATTGCCAACACCTCTTACATCTACCTCTTCCCTTAGATAAACATTTTCATTATTTTATTTCCCAAGTGATATTGTTACTATTATTGACTCCATAAGCCCCTATAAGGCACTGATTTCTATACTCTTGTGGATGAATGAGATCAAACAAACTTCCAACTCAACCTTCTACTTGATACCTTACTAAATTTGACCAATTAAATAACCTAGCTTAGAGATACTAACAACCAAGTTATTTGCTGCTATAATCACTGTTACAACCATTGTTTGAAGTTTATATCAATGTATTAACCATCTTAAACCAACCCAGAAAATTGTACAAGGCAAACTGCAATCAAACTTGAATTTAACATGCATTAAAGTGCCTTTTAGAGTACTTTTCTGAGGGTTTTGCTACCGCTGTTATTACTGCTAATTTGTTGCTACAACCATACTAATCCATACTAACTTGTTGCTAACACCTACATAACTCACTCAGAAATTTGCTTGTAATAATTGCTGAACAATCTACTTGATAAATGTTGTTTTTTCATAAT
Organism: Picea engelmannii; assembly: GCA_009831015.1. Classification (NCBI taxonomy): domain Eukaryota; kingdom Viridiplantae; phylum Streptophyta; class Pinopsida; order Pinales; family Pinaceae; genus Picea; species Picea engelmannii. The sequence continues at coordinate 29,542 of ML778051.1, read as the reverse complement.
ATCTTCTTGCAATTCCGAGCATTATTTTTTGTGGCTATTGCAAAACACTTATCGTTGTTACAAATTGATAAAACTACATCAAATTTGCTTCAACCACCTTCTAGCAACCATTATAAGCCTATTTGCTAGCTAAATCATTTCAGAACTTGTATATGACATAAACTACATTACTTCATATACATTATGTGGTAGTTTATAAATCATTTTGTTGTCATTTTGTACATTTTCTAAAGAATATTGCAGTTGTCATCACTTCATTAAATGCTATTGTACATTGGTTACTTGCTGCATACATTGGTTGCTAGCATTAGCTGTCATGAATTTGATGTCTTGTTGAAGCATTAAGTTACTTGTTGCTCTACTAACTTTTGTTGTTGTATTGGTAAGGGGCAGGTACACTTATCTTTCTTTTGCTTCATCATTTAAAGACTTAAAACTTGACTTGAGTGACCTAGAGAGGGGTGGTTTTACTTGTCATTTCTTTCCCTTCATCAACCCACTAGGTCTAGTGATGTCTCCCTTGGAATAAGTCATTTTCCTCCTAAATAGAAAGGGGTATCCTATTGATGTGACAATGACAGGATTACCTCTGTGTTACGCCAATCTGAGCCTACTTGCCTTTAGGCTTTGGGCAAGTACAGATTGTGCGATAACAGGGAACACAGAGCAAACAAACATACTCACCCTACAACAAATCAACCATTATGTTAATAGGAGGGCCACTGCTTCTAAGATCATTGTATATTAAGGCTTATATGTTATCGCTAACCAATCCTCGTAATCATTGTGAGATAGTAATTTTTAAGGTTTTTATAGTCATACAAATAATTACAACACTAAATTTATTTGATGTCTTTGACCATTTTAAATGGATAGATAGAAATAATATAAAAAATAAGTATAATTCTAAGATACTACTTATTTAAATTATAAAGTAGTTAAAAATTAAAAAAATTAATTTAAAATCAAAAAAATATTCAAATAATAATAATAATAATAATAATCTATTTTTAAACACCCAATTAATATATAAAACCTATAACCAAAATATAGTGAAAAATAACCACAACAAACAGGAGGGATGATAACAGATAGGGTAACTAACACCAGCATTACTTTTCGGATTTATAAACTACCACGTGAGATAACAAGTCATAAGGGCCCTCGTTATGTGGCCGTTTACATTTGTCCAATCACATTTCAACATGTCAGCATTATCTTGGGGCGAATGGAGGGAATGAAGTTGAACAAATACTGTGCAAAACAGGGAACAAAATTTGGTGGGCAATGGCTTCTTCACTCTGCACTTCTCTTTTTCAGTCACGGGCGTTGGATTCCAAGTCTGTATTCTCCGTATTTAACCTCAATCCAGGTAACAGTGCATCAATTTCTAGTTTCTCTTATATGGTATTATGCTCCCTTATTTACCATGATATATCCGTTAAAATAAAAAATTTTGCAATTAAGCGCAGGGAAGGCGAGGTGGCCTTCCATTTCTCCGCCATTGAATTGGATGACTTGCTGCTGTTCACACAGTCCTGAATTGTTGGAGCTACATGAGGGGTTCCGATCCTCTAGAAGGAAAGCTGTGATGGGATTATTCACCGGAGTAGGTATAATTCTGCGCTTCCCTATTCCAAATTATTTGCTCTTGGCTTTTTCTCATTGCGTTATATACATACATATATATGGATGGTACCTTCAGCTTAGATGCCAGACCTAGGGGTATCTATTAGATATGCTGCATCTGTGGGGTACGCTAGTTAATTCTGTTGGTCTCATTGACGTGGAAAGATGCCTTTGGGGAATTTTGAACCCAGTCTGAGTATTGGAATTGCTTTCAAAATTTAACCACTTAACCACAACTCTCTTGACTAATTGAAAACTGATTGTTATATATTTTCGGAAGCAAATATATAGTTACCTAAGAACATATTTGTCACAGTGTTTCCATTCAATGAATCTGTGACATATGGTTTGTGGGATATTAAAGAATATCCCTAATATATATCTTCGGAAGCAAATATATAGTTACTTAAGAACATATTTGCCACAGGGTTTTCATTCAATGAGCCGTGATATATGGTTAATGAGATATTAAAGAATATCTCCAATTTCATTAAATATTGATAAATATTTCCCCACATCCTTTTGTTTAACCCCCCTCCCAATATATTTTTCCAATATAAAAACCCTTTTACTAGATATCCCTTATTTTTACCAAATACCCCTTCTTATAACTCCCAATACCTATAAATCTCCTTGTAACCTACATCCCCAATACCTACACTATATTGACTCTATTTTTCATAATTAAAAAACCCCCTTTGTAAATGTGATAACATATTGATCAATTAAGTAAAACTCCATGATATTTGCTAGGTTGGAACCACCCTAAGCTATCTGGTTTGTGTTTGTCTTCAAATTGAGAGACAATGAAATTTGAAAAATATTGACAAGTATAAAAATACATAGATGATATTAGCCATTAAGTTTGACCAAGACAATTAAGTTTGAAGTTCATATATTAAAAAAAAACAGATACAAATATTTTTGAAGTTTAAATTTAACCAAAAATATATCAAATTAAATCTCTGAACTGAAAAAATGTTACAACATCATTATATTTTTACAGGATAGTAACAATTTGTTTTTAATGAATTATGTGAAAAAAAAAACAGCGTAGACCATTATATTCCATACGAATTCGTGAATGTTCGATAAAATTATTTTAAAAAAATTATTGAATGTTGTGACTAAGGAACCATCAATATTTCTTTCCCTTAGGGCATCTCAATCGTTTCTATTTCTATGTTTGAGATTTTGATCAAATAATAGCTGTTGTTTCTCACATGGATATAATATGATAAAGAAATGTCGCATAGAACTGGAGATATGCCTCGATATGGTTACATATGGAGCAAGATTTGAAGAGCTGGAACCAAACTTCTAATTGAGTGTCATGCGTCCTCTCCTAACGTAAGTCAGGTGGAATGGGACTTTATTTGAGACTTTATTTCTAATCGTTTATGCAATGAGACTTTATTTGGCAACAATAGGACTACTCTCCCATTGTAATAGTCATTGTTACTGTTGCCGTCTTTATACACACCTAGGTAACGTGGAAGAAATCTTCAATCCACTTGGTGTGTTGTTGGGGCAAGTCTCGAGTTAAGGTACCATCACTTGATCCTTGATTCCTCCGTCTAGACCAACTTTTAGTGAATCCAAGGGGGTAGTTCCTAACAAAAATACTAAGACTTGAAAAACTAGTCTAAGTACAAAAAAGGTAAATGTAGGAGTTTATTTGCAATAAAGACAATTCCAACAAAGTAAATCAACACTGAAAACATATACCATTCATACATTCATTGAAGTAAAAGACTCATGAAGAGATATTCAATAATGAAATACTTGCACAAGATATATTTAAAGGATACTAGTGCCTGCAAGTGAAATAACTATAAGCATGAGAAGTACTTCAGATGAAAATAAAGAGTTGCTTTGCAAAATGAAAATTCTGAAGCAAATGGCTTCTTAGAAATATGAAAATATGTGACCAGTGCCAATGATATAACGTAAAATTGCTGCTGAAGGTATGATGTGCCCTGTGGGTATTGTCTTTGAGAATTTTAAAGTTCGGTTAATGTAAATTTATTTTATGAAATTGTTTGAAATGCTTGAAATAAACTAAGCTAATGTGTGGCCTCTCCAAAGGCTATCTCTTTGGTTGGAAATATGCAGAGAACTTGCCGAAGCCCCAAAGGCTTCACCAACAAGTTCAATGAAGGTGTCGGAGGTCCAACATGGGGAGAACCTAGATCTCAAAGTTCTCCTCTGACTTCACACACTCCCTTCATGCAGTTTCCTTAACATTGAGATAACACCTATTGATATTGTCCTATTAAAACTAATCCGCACTGACCAACCTCGGTTCTGATGAGTTCCCAGGATCGAGCTAGGCTCGCAAGGTTTCAGAGCATATGTCGAGGAGCTGAGGGGAAGGTCTATTTTAAACAATAAAACAAAATTGCATGAAACAAATTGCAAAAAATGAAATGTTGAGCTAATTACTGAATCCACGTTGATCAACCCTTTGCAGAGGAGCTGAGGGGATTGGTTTATTTGCCAACTTGAAATTGCATAAAAGTAAATATTTTTTTTAATTATTACTGTCCACACTGTCCAACCTCTTTCCAGAGGAGCCGAGGGGACGGGTTTATTTTCCAAAATTGAAATGCAAAACTGAAATTGAAAGATTGCAGCAAAAGGAAACTAATCTAACAATTAAAAAATACTTTGCATAAACCAAAAATCTAATCTAGGATTGTTTGTGTAGTGTTTTTGATTGATTTTATTGTATTTTTTATCTTTTTAGAGTAGTGAAATGAAAAAACACATGAAACACACCACGAAAATGGGACACAGAGAAAACTCCTCCCGGGGTAGGGGGGATTGAGGTGGGTGTTGAGTAGCCCACTTATTTATTTGAGATTACAATGATTTTTGAAGAAGGTTTGTGGCCCTTTTATTAGTGGGGGACCATCAAATTTACAATATGATAGAAAATAATGATTTAGAAGAAAGGTTAGGTGCCTCGGGTGGCATTGGAAGGTCCGATTCCTTGAAAATGGGAAGCGTTTCCCCGTGGATGTTCACTAAACCTGCAAAAACAACAATTTAATGTGGAGGAAAATGCCCCAAATTACTTTGGGATAGTCCGCAAAAAATATGTTAGAGGATGAGCAAAATTTATTCAAGAAAGCCTATGATAAACTAGTAAGTTAACAAGCAAAAAAACAAGATTTAGACACACTTTCTTAGTGGTTTTGTTTGCTGTTTTAGGACAGAAAACAAAGTGGCAGTAATTTTGCCAAATATGGATTTAAATCTCTTAGAAAAAAAACTACTTCTAGACTTTTAGAATTAATAAAAAAAGAAGCATGCTAAAAGTAACTTTTCCTATGCTAGATCTATCTTTGAGATGAAACTTTAAGGTACAAAATTAGATCTAACTTATCTTTGCATGGAAATAAAGTTTACTTAAGATTTAACTTTGAAAGAAACAAAACTTTGATCTTGCATGCAAGTAAAATGGTAACCACAAAATATGTAGAATTTTTGTAAGAAAGAGAAAGGAATAATCTTGTAGCCTTGGAACCCTTGGGCAATGGAGTCTCTAGATGAATTTAGGAGGGACTACATCTTTTAATTCCTTGAAGTTGTAGGGGAGACAAACAAATTCCACCACCACTCCAAGCTATGAGAACCTGTAAATTTTAAAAACTTGGCAATAAGATTTGTTAACAAAAAATGGTGTCACCTACAAAAGAGACTTGAAAAAGTATATTAGTTAACTGAAACATGTATACAAATAAAAATCTCTAAATATAAATGAACAATAGGATTTAACAACAAAGCTAGATAAAATCCTATCCCACTGGATGATAGAACCCTTTCAAAGGCCAAATCAACAAACTTAAAGCAAGAAATTAGGAAGGTATTACCTCATAGATTAAACACAAATGACATCAAGCATCCACACACATGTATAACACACCTTCTTGACCTCCAAAGTTTTTTTATTGCAAATGAAAGTATTACAATAGTGTACAACCACAAGCAAAACTCCCCAACTCCAAATCCTTTACAATGGAGGAGAATGCTTGGTTAAATAGCAAACCGGGTGACATTCCCAAAGAGGGGGGGTGCCAATCCCAAAGAAAAAATGACAAATGGATGCATGGATTGAAGCCATATCTCACACAAGGTGAGTTAACTCGCCACAAGTGAATGTGAGAGTGGAAGAGGAGGCTCCATATAGCCAAGGGAAGGTGGTGACCTCCCTTGATATCTTCACCCTCACTCTAAATATGCGCCATCTAGCTAGGTAAGTGTGCCTTGCTTCTTGGGATCTCCATCAAGTGGAGAGAACTCCCCACTTGACTCACTCTAACTCACCTTCAACTGCCACTAAGTCATAGTGAAGTGAGAGAGAGGGACAGTTAACTAAAAACATGTTTTCACAAAAATAACATTTGCTGTTTTTTGTCTTTTATTTGCTTTTATTTTCCTTTTTCGAGAGAAAATCATTTTTTCTTGAGTAAAACTCAATATTTACTCTCAAAAAGGTGGTACTTAGGTAAAGTGGGTATTATGGATGTGAAAACAAGTACCCACAAGGCATATAATGCCTCCTAGTACTACTTTTTTTAACTTATTCATCAATTACAATTAAAATATCTCGATTTTGCGGGAAATTTTTTATTTGCAAAAAACATTAAAAAATCCCAAGGGGGACTTAGTGCAATTTCCATATGATTCAATATAGATGACCTAGCATGATAATATAAACATTTAGACACTAGACATTGGAATTCCATGCCAAGGCCTAACCATCAGCACATACTCCAATTTTGGAGGTGATTTGAGTGAAAAAACTTAGAAATTATAACTAACCTATGAATAATTTCTAAGGCAAGAGATAATTAACAAGTGAAAAAAAACAATCTAGAGTACATACTCGTGATCAAGTCTTGGGTGGCTAAGTCTTTTACAACTTCATCATGCTAATATCATTTATTACAATGCTCCACAGGGGATGGAAATGCGGAAAAAGTTGGTCAAAATGACCGACTGAACTTCTGAACACTGAAATTTGAGCAATTAATTGCTCAATCTTTGGTGGCTCAACTGCAAGTCCAGCTAGTGCAACTTCAGTGGATAACAATTACCACATAAACTTGATTTGTGGATGGTGGTACATGGGAGAAGAACTCCCTTTAATAGAAAGTACAACTTTGCATGAGAGTGCCATGTGGCCTCTCCTCATGTGCAATAATATTACAGACAACCAATATCATTTTGAAAAATGACACCTACTTTATTCTTCCCCTAATTGTGGGTTGATGAATGTGAACATGTCTGCATATTATTATAGAAACAATTACAATAATATTTAACACTTAAGGAGAATATAGTTTCAATACTCATCATTTTTTCCCTGTTTAGAAGAAATTGTCGCCAAATTTTGTTAGAGATGGACAAATCGTTTAGATGTAGATTTGGAGTTTCGTTTGACACGAGGAATGATTCCCTCTACAACTGATCAAATATGTTATTACTTGTTTCCTTCCTGTAATTCTTGTCTTGGTATCGAACAATGCAACCTTTGAGATTGGTTGTTGTGATTCTTTAATAGCAATGAGTTTGGATGTTGTGATTCTGTAAATCTATGGATGTGGTACTCATAGTCCATCTTTCAAGTGTGATGGCTCATAGTTTACTATTATTGAATTTTATTACATCATGAATGTTGAGGTGTGTTTCCAAGTCTAAACGAGAAGTGTTGGGCCACAACTTGAATGATAGTGTAGGGATTTGATATGAACATAGTAACAACGATGCAAAATACACACATACAAGCAAGCTGTTGAAATATTGTAACTGCAAAGAGTATTCTATTTATTATTGAGTTATTATTAATTAGATCAATCCCCTTTTGTGGATTGATCATGTCAGGCTTTGTAAATGACCACTCAGGCTTTGTAAATGACCAAATCCCCTTTTGTGGATTGGTCAAACCCTAATTATATCATGCAAATTAAGAAGTCGCCCCCCAGGCCTAATTAAAGTTGTTTTAGTCACTAAGTGAAGAAGTCAACCCCGCCCGGTGAAGAGACACCTACCTAGCGCCTGCTAGCCAGTATAAATAAGAGAGGCTAGCGCCTCATTCATTCACTCACTCAACTCTCTCATCTAGTGGGCAAGTTTGAAGGAAGCTACAGTTTCCAGTTGCCGGAAGAAGGAAGAGAGAGGCGCATTGCTCAGTGTCGGATATTCTCTAGTGTTTTGGTTTATTGTCTTGGCATTGTTTTGGCTATCTATATTAAGGAAGTTTTTGCTAGGTTTTATCCCCCATGAGGGTTTTCCAGGATAAATGTCGTGTATCTTGTGATTGTGTTTCTCTTAGTGATCCTGCATATGCTATTATTGTCTAGTAAATTGAAAAGAAACTTAATAGATGCTCTAAAATTAACATGGTATCAGAGCTAAGCTAAGCTAAAGAGAACACCTTTCATTGGATAAGCAAAAACGTCACTGTTGTTGTACAAGATATTTAGGGCTTTTTGTTGAAGAGGAATTTCAGCCTAAAAACTTCTAGGGAAATGCACCCTAGCCCAATGAACTCATTGGCAGCTTCAGTGCACTTTCTCAGTGAACAAAACTCTCGGAAAGTGAAACCCTAGTTTTCACTAGTACCAGAAAACCAGAAAACTAGGAAACCAGAAGTACCAATCCAGATTTGTGCAAGCTCAGTTTCAAGGGGTAAAAATTGGATTTTTAGAAAACTGACTGCACCAGGCTACTCGCCTTAGCCAAGCGCACCTCTTGGTAAGTTCAGATCTAAATTCTAAGCACTTTCATTTTTTGGTCATTTTCCCAGCTCTAGGTCAAGATGTCTGCAAGCACCAATCTTGTTCACAAGTTAGAATGTGTGGATAACTTCCATGCCTGGAAGTATAGGATTGCACTCATTCTTAAAGAGAATGACCTAGCAAGATTCATCAAAGAAAATGTACCAAAACCCGTAGATGCTACAACTAAAGCAAAGTACCAGAAGGAAATGGTTAGGGCCAAAAGAATCATTGAAGACTCTATCAAAGATCACTTGATCTCTCAAGTGGCATCTAAGAATACCCCAAAAGAAATGTTTGATGCCCTAACCAGATTATATGAAGGAAGAAACATTAACCGAAAGATGAACTTGAGAACTCAACTCAAGAATACAAAGATGCAGAAAGGAGAAACAGTTCATGAATATTTCTCTAGAATCTCTAAATTCAAGGAACAAATAGAAACAATTGGAGATACCCTAGATGAAGATGAACTCATAATGACAACTCTTAATGGTCTCACAAGACCTTGGGATGCATTCATCCAAACCATTTGTGCTAGAAAGGAGAAACTTCAATTTGACAGTCTTTGGGAAGAATGTGTTCAAGAAGAAGCAAGAGTAGCTAACCGAGAAGCAATACTATTAAGGGATGAAGATCAAGCCCTAGCTGCTCATGCTAAAGGAGGAAAGAGAAGGTCTCACTTCAAGAAGGAGAC
>ML778050.1:1376940-1391480 GCA_009831015.1 Picea engelmannii | reverse complement strand
ATTATTTTGGGAAAGAAAGAATGCACGAGGGAAGCGACAACTGAAAGGAGGAGAAACACACGTGCATGCATGGAAGACCTAACGACGTTAGGGTTAGGGTTTTTGCAATACATTGTAATGTCTGGCAAGCCAAAAATGTATAAATATAGATACCTAGGTATCATAGAGGGAGCTAGCGGGGAAATAGAGACTAGATTTGGACAAGATATAGAGAGTCTAGATGAGGAGTCTTGTTGTGATAGATAGTTGTAATATTTTGCTATACGACCTAATTTTGTAAGCTATTGAGGTGGAGAGGAGTAAGGAGGGTGGATCTTGAGGGTTATATTGCATGTTGAGGAGCCTCATGCAATCTAGTCTGCCTCACAATAGATCTCAACCCAATTGAGAAGAGTTGTAAAGCACGTGACACTGTAGTTTTGGAACTGCTATAATAAAAGAGCTTGAAAGCCAGATCTTTGTGGACGTATGCCAGGAGAGGGTGAACCATGGTAAAACCTGTGTTATGTGATTAAATGCATGTGTTTCTTTACTGTATTCAGTAATTGTTGATACACTAATTGAATGAGTTGATTATAGTCCATACATATTCATGAATGGCACTTTATTGCATCAATACGTTAAAATAGAACTCTCATCACACATTTCTCAAATCCCCACTCAATCCCGGGCTGCAAACACATGATTATTGCAGCCACCCATTAAGACTATCTCGGGTGAGATTGTGTAGTGTAATCCGTGCACTGCGTTGCCTTCTGCTTCACTAGGAGGGCCGATAGTTTTATAGGTTTTGTTGTAATCCCAAGTAGAATTGAACCCTAGGTCAAACAAGTTAAAGATACAAACTCAGACATATAGATAAATAGTAACCAATAAGGGGAAACATGAGGAGGAGGAGAAAACATTGATGGATGATCGATATATGTTGCATCCGACTCATGTGGAGGAGAATCAAGAGGAGGATGACCATGTTGTGGAGTAGAGGATGTGGATGGTTCTGCTGATGAGATAGATGTAGTGTGATCATGAACACCAACCCTCAACATATTTATGAGGTTGACGACACCAACAATATGACACATAAACATCGTCAATCTGACCTGCGTGGCATGTGGGGTCTTTGTACTACTGGAGGCCGCTCCTCTGCCTCCTCCATCAACTCATCTTCATGTTGGGGAGGAACATCCCCAACATATGTGCCAATATCTACAAAACAATAGATAATAATTATAATACAATTGAAACAAAATGTTACAATAAATTACTTGTGCATTAAATAAAACATAAAAATGTGCAAATAGATTGATCAAAACATAACAATAATATTACCTCTCTCATTTATTGGCTCCTCTGTTGTAAATCAGATGTTTGGACATCCTCTCCAATCTATCCTTGCATACAAATACTCTGCAATATCGTGGACATTATTGTCCTCGCTAGACAATAAATCAATTACCATGCTTCTCATCGGAGTAATGAGATACTTGGAATGGCCCCTCTTGGGCATCAACTACAATGACATGTGCATATATGCATCAAACATAGGCCTAGCTGGAAAGTGGGGTACCGCTGGTTGAGTGGCATGAACCCTCTCAAAAAATAGTATATACAACTCAAACAAGAATGGGAAAAATCCCATCCTAGACAAAACAAAGTGACAATGATCTAATGCATGACAAAACTATCTCAAAAAAACATCCACCCACCTAATCAATCTGGGCTTCCACAATAAAATATCTACATAATACAACATAGACCAACTAATGTGCTTCCCATCAGAGCTATAATGCGACAGTGATGAGAGCATATAACATAAGAACCTCACGTCCTCTCTCTCAAATGCACCTATCTGCAACTGACCACCTTTAACCTGGAACTACAAAGCCCAAGGAATATCCAGACATACATATCTCTGCACATATGCCAGCTGAGTCTCTCCTACAACACCTGGTGGTAGCGCAATGAAATGGGGAAAATACACCCCCCTCCTAAACAACCCAGTGATTAAATAGAAATCCTTCTTCATGGGATGATACCACATATCGAGACCGACCTTGAACCCATGCCTCGCATGATCCTAGAGATGGATCAACTACTGTAACAATGCAAAGTTCTCCCTAAGGGATTTATCCTCCTGATAAAACATCAAGAGGTCAATATCCATCAAAAGGTCATGTGTATGTTGTGAAATAGGGTGAGGGTAAGCCTCCCTATCCCTCTCCTTGGCCTCCCACTCAAGTACAAATGCGTACGTCTCGACATGTTGCCACCCTTACTCCTCCTGCTTTCGTCATCATCGTCTCTTATTCACATACAAATATTGTTAGGCACATATATACAGATAAAATAAATTGAAATTATAAGACAAATGCATATATAAATGATGTGTATTGGAAAAATTCCAAAATTAATTTTTTTTTGCAATTTTTTAAAAATCAATTGGTGCGCCTCCAACAGTTGATACACCTCGCTATCAATGCGCTAACTCAAAACAATATCACCACTAAGCGGTGCATTCCATAGGACTATCTGCATCGACGCAATGCTTTTAACAACATTGGTTCATCTCATTAACAAAGATGCACCACAACACTAAAATTTATTACGCACAAATCCATGATGCTCTTTGTTAAATCGAAGGCACCGGTGTGCCATGTCTACCAGAGCACCGACATGTTGTCTATAGGTGATGTATTTACAACACCATTGTGTTTGGTGGAATGATGGGCACTGCTAAGCTAAACTTCATTATCACAGCTAAAGTGGTGCAACGAGTTACTATTAATGCACCGACACAACCGTGATAGTGGAGCACCAACATTTTGTACCCCAGTGCATTGTAAACGATAGAGAATTGGGAAGGAGGCATCCAATGAGATTCACCACTATGAAAATTCAACCAATATATGTCTTGATGCGTTTCTGTATATAGTTTTGATGCGTTGTATTAAAATGGTTGCACCTCTACGTTGAATTTTATCATTTGTTATGTTAGCGATGTTGTTAGTTAAGTGAAGTGTACTGATGGGTAATGTTAAACAATATCGATGTGATTTATTCAATGTGTGTATGTTTTTTATAAAATACGGCAGTACGTTTGAAAATTTATGTATTGGGGAATTATGTTTCGGGGACACACTGGGACGGTTGGTTACAATTGGTGCACCACTACATTAAATTTTTAGATAACGTTGAGATAGAGGTGTGGCTAATGAAGTGAAATGTGTTGGTGCGGGTAGAATCCCATTGTGCGCCAGTTTTGGGGAGTTCCAAAGGATGCATCACGTTGTAAAGGATAGAACACCAGGAACGAGTCATGCAATGAGACACCTCACTATGAAAAATCAAGTAATATATGTCCTAGTGCATTTCTGTATACACTACCAGTGAATTGGATTACAATGGTTGCACCACTACGTTAAATTTTATAAATCGTTATGTTAGTGGTGATGTTAGTTGAGTGAAGTATAGAAGTGCATAACATTAAACAAAACCAGAGATATTTATTCGATGTATGTAACATTAGAAATACACTCTGATGCATTATTTTTCCGGTGTGCCCTGGTGTTGTTGGTTAGAATTGGTGCACCACTAAGTTAAATTTTATATATCATTGAGCTAGTAGTGCGGTTAATGAAATGAAATGTGCCGGTGCGTGAAGAAGCCCATTGTTCCTCGATGTGGTGCGTTCTGAAGGATGCACCGCTTTGTTCTTAATAATTCATCGCTATGCACTTGAGTGAGTGGCATCAATGCGTACATTTATTTGACACACCAGAGGCAGAGCTCATTGTGTGTTTAACATAGTATGCACCACTTCCGGGTAAGCCGGACCATTCAGGCGTACCACGCAAAATTGAACCAAATCATAAATTTCAAAATAAATTGTGATTTTGAATGGATGAAAATGCAAATAGGAAGGTAATAAATAATCTACTTGGTCTCTTTTGTCATGAGGAGTCATGGTTACACTGTTGAGATGAAATGAAAATTTGTGGTAATTTTCAAAATTTGGAAATGTGTGGAATGCACCAATGGAGCTATTCAAGTTGGTGTAGAGCACCAAAAACAAGGTGTCTTAGGAGGAAAGGTGAGTATCGGTGCTTGCTTGAGAGTTTGGAAGCATGAGATGCATTGTAACAATGAAAATCAATTTAGTCATTTTTTTTTAATTTACCCTACATCGGTGTGCTTTGGGGCATTTAGGTGCACTGGGGCATAATATTCAACCATAATAGTGAGATTTATTCGGTGCATATAATTTTATTATAAAGTATGGCAGTGCATTTAAACATTTACTCTTCGGGGCATTATGTTTTAGGTATGCCCTATTTTGATTGAATAAACTTGGTGCACTGCTAGGCTAAATTTTATAATCATTGAGCTAGTGGTGTGGTTAATGAAGTGTGATGTACTGGTGCAGGTATAATCCCATTTTGTGCTGGTGTTGGGGCATTCTGAAGGATCCACCACTTTGTTTTTTGGTAATTTATTGCGGTGCAATGGATTGAACAACACTAGTGCAGACATATATGGATGCATTGATGGTGGTGCTCACTGTGTGTGTTAACATAGTATGCATCGCTTCGAGACGAGTTGAACCGTTCAGGCACACCGCATGAAATTGAAAAACAAATTGAAAAAAATGCCAAATTTCAAGCTAAATTGTAATTTTGATTGGATGAAATGCAAATAGGAAGGTAATAAATAATTTACATACTCAGTTCTATCCCTAGGAGGCATGGTTGCACCGTTGAGAGGAAATGCAAATTTGTGGTAATTTCCAAAAAATGGAAATGTGCGGAATCCAACAATGGAGCTATCCAAGTCAATGTAGAGCACTAGAAACAGAGCATCTTAGGAAAATAGGTGAGCACCGGTGCTTGATTGAGAGTTTTAAAGCACAGGATGCACTGTAACAATGAAAATATCTTGGTAATTGTTTTTACCCTATTGCGGTGTGCCATTAGAAATTTAGGCGCACCGATGTGTGTTGTTCAACGACACCGATGCGATTTATTCGGTGCATGTAATTTTATTATAAAGTATGGTAGTGATACTAGAACATGGACGCACCAAGGTGTTTTTTCTCATTAATGTGTCAGTGTGTCTATTCCTTAAAGGTGCACCGATAAAAAAAGCCTCCATAAAAACCTCTGGTGACCCGCCTCTGCTATGAACAGTGATGAGGTGTTTGAACATTTAAGCACCAGTGTGATAGTGTTTAGATGGGCACCGGTGTGTATGTTCCATAAAGGCACACCGAAAAAAAACCTTTGCAAAAAAATTCAGCCACCCGCCTCCGCTATAAACAACTAAGGGAATAATTTTACGGGGAGGTTCTATAAAAACCTTTGCAAGAAGGTATTCTCCTTGTAGTGCCCTAAGACATTGGTCTTGGTTGTTGCATTTCATAGAATTCATCTATGGAGTTTCTTCCTCAACAATCTCTTTAATGTCTCCTTCCTCTCACCTCTTGCTTCAACTAATTATTCCCTGGCATTATCACCGCTCACCTCTTGCCTTCACTAGTTATACGCTAACATCATTGATTCTCACCTCTTGCCTTCTAGTTCTAACCTAGCGTCACTACCTCTTTCCTTTGCTAGCTCCATCCTAGAATATTTTCCTCTTGCCTTCACTAGATCTACCCTATTAATGCTACCTATAACCTCTTGTTTTTGCTAGTTCTTCTCTAGAACCATTGAATCTATCATCTTTCCTTTGCTATTTTTGTCCTAGCATAGCTTCCTTCTCTCCTTTCTAATCTCACCTTCACTCATTTTGTGTCCTTCCTAGGGAGTTGGTGTTGCATTCATCCCCACTCAAGGAAAGACACTAAAATTGTGTTGCAAGTACATATCTTGGTTTTTTGTTAAGATTACCACAATCACATCTTTTGTACTCCTCAACTGACTCCCACATTGATAGCTCCTATTATCACTATGTAAATTTATTTTGGCTAAGGAAACAAATCACAAAGGTAACCACAAACTAGCTTGAGGCTGGAAGCTAGCCCTTCCAACCAGAGAGGGCTCTCTCTCTTCAAATCAATCACGAAAATGATTTATTTGGAATTTCTTCCAAAGGCTAGATCTCTAAGGAAAGATTGAAGTTATAGAGTTGGTGGAAATGTGGACAGAAAGTCCATTGGGCAATGGAGTCACTAAAAGGTCAGAAATCATTGAAATAATTGACAGTTTACTGGACACTTGGTGAATTGAAAGGTGATTGATCAGAGGCAAGATATAAAGCAGTCCTTTAGGCCAATTAAATACTGTTGTAGATTGAAGATTATAGAGAAAACAAATAACCCCTTAGGGAATCTATCAAAGATGAATCCCAAGATGATTACAACAGAAAGACAACTGAAAATACATGCAACATAGCATCAAATATAGATGAATTTTGATACATATAATTCACATTAACACAAAGAATAATATATATCACATAGATGAATTTAAACAAGAAGACAAATACTGTAGGATCACATGCATAAAGAAGCACAATCACATGTATCTCTGGAGTTAAATTTCAGGGATTTTTGACCCAACAAATTTAATTTATATTAGAGAAAGTTTAATAAAATGTACTCAATAGTATTTTCTTTACACCCTTTCCAACCCCTTTTCTAATTACCAAACATGAAATATATAACAAATACTATTAACTAGTTGTTGCTAGTTTTTTGCAAGACAAGTCTAAAATAAACTAAAATTTAATTAAATCTAGAACATACTGCTGGAATCGAATGCCTAAAAATATTGAGATAACTCTTTGACTGTTGTTTCTTATCTTGAAAAACGTTGACACCTGTGTCATTTGACTATCATTTTATCACCAACCACCTTGAATGATCTGGAATAATCTTTTGTGTATCGATTCTCTTCCTTGGAATGCTGGATCTGCCTGCCATCTTTGTCCCTATCTTTTAACTGCCTGCTTATTTTGAGCCTAGAAAGGATGGATATAATCTTTGACTTATTAATTATGTACTCTTCCAACCAATATATACCTTGAAATTTGGTGTTGCTAAATATTTTGTGCACTTTTTATGCTTTAGAAAACTAATTCTACTCCTCTGTCTATTGGTCCCTTGATGCTCGAATTGCTAAAAATGTTGATCCGGTTTCCCTTCTATTAGGATTTTTCCACCTCACCAATACATTCCTTGACTGCTAACCGACTGTCTGGAAATCTCTTCGAATGCTGATTTTTCTCCAAAGAATACTCCACCATTTCCTTGAAATTTGGAAGTCTTTCTTGTCGCAAATTGTGGTGTCACATTTAGATGCAATTGTACACCTCACCTCATAATTGTCAAGCGTTGATTGGTTTGACCTTCCCTTGCAAGTCTCAAAACTAAATTCTCACCAAAACATTGTAACTCTTGTACATAAAAACAAAGCATACTACTTAAACCCCAAAGACTGCCTTTTCATGCATGAATTTTAATCCATTTGTAAGGGCTTCAATAACTTTGATGTTGCATATAATGGTTGTTTCCTATTTTGTGTGACTTCTCAAACACAGGTTGTGATGCATGTTTGTTTGTTTGTTTTAACCAGCAACTGAAAGTTATACTACCACAAATGCATTAGAGTTTGGAGGTGACCAATTTAATCAAGTCCTTTCTCAATATCTTTCTTGCTGCAGTTTTTGGAATCTCACTCACAAAATCTACATGACAAACCTCCTTGTATGGTGCCACCTATTGAACTACAAAGTTGATAACACTACTTTCAGATAATGTGCTCCCTACTTTCCTTACAATGTATGCCATTGGAACTTGCCCAACTTATTTGTCTGGAAGCAATATTACTACATATTTATCTAGATTAAGAGTCAAGTGGTTTATGAGATTGAAACTTCCTGTCAACTATCTATCCACAGGGATGAAATATGGGCACCACCTCTGTTGGAAAAGGATCAGATGTAGAAGATAGAATTATCAAAAGCATGTTTATTAAGAGTGATTCCATCTCCAATTGAAACCAAATTCAGTAGTCAATACACTATGAGGTCTAGACGATAGAGCTGGTAATTTATAAGCAATGATTAACATCCAAACCTTACACTTGGTACTTTATAGTGGTGTTATACTCCTTCCCTTTGACAACCAAACACATAGATGTTTGAAAAGAATTTCAATGTTGCGTTTTATCCATCTTCAAAAGAGTTATACCACATAGATGGGATGAAACAATATAACAACTATTTATATATATGAGTACCTTCCACTCAATTTGACACATAGTGCAATCAAGTCTTAGTGGGCTCCTCCTTGGTGGCTTGGTGCTTGTTCGTTGGGGCTCGACCCGATCACTAGACTTGTATGTTGGACTTTGGTGTGTGTTGTAATATGTAAGTTTGGCTCTCGATGGACTTAGGAGATATTTGGAGATTATGCCTTCAGGCCAATAAAATGTTTTAACAAAATGTATTAAAACCTTGTAGATAAATCCTAACAAGCATGAGAGTACAAAAACACGTTTTATTTGCTCGAAATTGCAATTTTTTGCCCCAAATACTAATTTTTTTCGTTCATCATAGTGGCACTAACACGCTGGTTGTATGGAACTACGAAAAAATCGAACTTGGGAGCACTGTGAAATCCCCCTCGCTGCGAAACTATATCACTGCGATACTTTATCGCTGCAAAATTTTACAGGGCTCTGTAAAAAATGCCATTTCGCTACAAAAATGAGTGAACACGCTCATACGCTAGGCACACAAATTGTAGGGTGCCAACAATTCCTATGCTTAGGTAAGTACATGTATTTCATTTCTAACTCTCCTTGCTTTACTTTTTGCATTCCTTTTATAATTCTTGCTTACACTAATCACATATATATTACTATATGTCTAAGTGGGCTCTCCTTTCCTATATGGAATGCCCGAAATGCACTCTTGTATTTCATTGTGTAAATTTTCAGACCCCACCTAGTTTCAAGTCTCATCGAGACAATTCATTGTTAAATGCCCAAAACCCAGTTTAATGACAACAAAAATTACTCAACATATAAACAATTCTCAGAAATGAAACATGAGGATTCTGAACATCTTTAAATGCATAAATAAATTTCTAATAGCAACACAATAACTCATAAAATTATAGACACAGAGATTTTTTGTCTAACATTGACCTTGGAAAAAACCCAGAAGGGGAAAACCAGTGAGAGAGGGAATTTTTATTATTTTCAGAGCTCAGAGAAATTCTTCTATTACAACAGAAATTGTTACAACAAAAATTACACAAACTTGTCTCAGAAAAATGAGCCAAATCTCCTCCTGAACAACTCCCAAATTAGCTCCTCGATTTCTGTGCAAGAAATCCATACCATTGTATGTCTGTCACAAAATTTAATGCTGTACAGACTATCTAGAAATTCGTGCTATAAATTATGGGTTTGTTGTACGAATTTCCTAGTATTAAATGCACCTAGATTTCTATGCCAATCTTCCTTGAAATGCATGCACTTTCTCTATTGTACGGACTATACCTTTCTCAACTGTACGACCTCCAAAAATATGTACTGTATGGCCTGTCTACTGGATGTACCCTCTGTCTCGATTTATGTGCTTTACCTTGCCTTGGAATGTGTGCCAATGATCAACATCTTCCTCTCTTCTTTAGCTTGACTTATCCTTTTTATCTTGTTCTCCAAAAATTCATTCAACAATGAAGAATGGGTGTGCCCTCCTTACTCTAATCGACTCGATGAGAGGGAAGGTGAAAAGTCATCTAATCCAATGGTTGAGATTAGATAAGATGAGTGGTGGAGATTAAATCACTTAACTCACCCACTTTCCCTAAGTTCAAAAAGTCACTTTTAATTTACATCTCATAAATTAAATGACTAGGGTCAACATTAGGCATTTTCCCACCCCTAGGTGCCTAGGTGATGAGAAACACTTGCCTAGGTACTTTATAAATATTTTTAACACTCCCTCTTACCGAGGAAGGTGTTACTCACCACTCCAAGCTTATCCCTGAAAAATACAATCTTTCCTTTCCCCAAAGCTTTTGTGAGTATGTCCGCAACCTGCTCATATGTAGATATATACTGTATCTCAACTGCTCCTCTCTGAACATAATCCCAGATGAAGTGATATAAAATATCAATGTGCTTAGACCTATCGTGAAAAACTGGATTCTCAGAGAGGTTGATACAACTTTGATAGTCACAATAAATCATAGTGGGTCTCAACTGCAAACCAAATAACCCCACCAGTAACTTGCGAAGCCAAATGGCCTCACAACTGTCTTGACTAGCAGCCATATACTCAGCCTCTGCAGAACTCAAAGCCACTAACTTTTTCTTCTGACTGAACCAAGACACCACTACTGAACCCAATCTGAAACAACAACCTGAAGTAATTTTCCTGTCACTGACACATCCTACCCAATCTGAATCAGTATAGACCACCAATCGAACTCCATCCCCTACCCAATGCACTCTCCTAGACTCCACCATAAACTGAATAAGAGTGTTGACATCAAAACAAATATCTGTTTTTGTGTTGACCAAATACATCAACGAACCAATCAATTGACGATATAAAGTGGGATCAACCAAATGTGACTCAGAAGCATGGAGCTTCTTCTAATTAGTAATCATGGGTGTGGTCATTGGCCTACAATCCTCCATATGGAACCTCCTCAGAATGTCACAAGCATACTTCCTCTGTCCCATAAAGATGTGTCCAACCTCTTACCAAACCTGCAACCCCCAAAAATAATGCATTAGTCCAATATCTGTCATCTCGAACTCTGAAGCAAGGCTTTCCTTACATCTATTAATGAGTCTCTCAGCCCCTGTAATGAAAATATCATCAACATATAGCAAGAGTATGAGAGGATCCTCTCCAACCATAATGAAGTACAGGTTGGGATCCACCTCACTCTTCTCGAAGCCCAACTACTGCAAGTAGGCATCAATCCTAGAATACCTAGCTTTGGGAGCTTGTTTTAGCCCATACAATGCCTTCTTCAGTCTGCACACATGAGACTCTCTCCCATGCACCTCAAAGCCCAATAGATGCTCAATGTACACCTCATCTTGTATGAGACCGTTCAAAAATGTAGTCTTCACATCCATCTGATGGATCTTCCAACCCATCTCTGTTGCAATAGAGATCACTTCCCTAATCGAGGTATATCTAGCAACCAGAGCGAAGGTCTCATCATAGTCAACTAACTCAACTTGTGAGAAGCCCCGAGCCACAAAATGAGCTTTGTACTTCTCAATTCTACCATCTGAAACATACTTGAGTTTTTAGATCCACCTAGACGTCGCCACTGACTTCCCCTCAGGTCTAGGGACAATCTTCCAAAAATCATTCTTCATGATGGAAATGTACTCTTCCATCATGGCATCTCTCCAAACCTGTATTCCATCAACCTCCTCAAAAGTGGAAGGCTCAGACTCCCTGATGCTTCTCACCATCGCAATATACTTACAAAATCTCTCAGGAGGTTTACTCTCTCTCACATCCTGCTTGGGATTTCCCATAGGTCCCTGTGCCTCCCTTAGAGTGTCCTGAAGCCACTTGGGATTCTTCCTCTCTAAAGTAGTGTCATGGGGAGGGGACTCCACCCACTCAAATCCATCACTTGAGGACTATGACCCTGAAGTAGAATATGGAGCACTTGATCTTGAAACTGAGGATCAGTAACTTGTGATCGTGACATCTGTGGCCCTATAACCTGTGGACCAGTTGTCACCGAAGTTGGTGGTCCTAAACTCCGTGTCACTGAAGTCTATTGTGGACTCACCTGAACATGAGGTGTTGAATTATCACCCCTCTCAATCCCTCATGACTTCCTAAAGGTTCTATACTCCTCAAATCTCACATCCCTACTCAAAATTGTGTTCCTCAAGGAAGGAATGTATATTTAGAAATCCCTTGAAGTCTCGATATACCCAACAAAAATCCCCTTTTCTACCGTGGGCTCTAGATTTTTCCTCTTCTCAGAAAGGACATGTGAATATGTAAGGAACCCAAAAATCCTAAAGTGCCCAACCTCCAGCTTCTTCCTAGAGAAAGCCTCCTCAGGAGTCTTATCCCCCAATGCTCTGTGTGGACTCCTGTTATGCAGATAAATTGTAGTGTAACATGCCTCAACCCAAATAAAGAGTGGAAGCCCATGATAATGCAACATGGCTCTCGCAAACCCAACATGGCTCTCGTAAACCCAACATGTCTCTTGCAAACCCAACTATGGCCCTGTTCTTCCTCTCAACAACCCCATTCTGCTATGGGTTGTAAGGAACAATCAACTCCCTCTTGATGCCCTCTCCTACACATAAGGCATTAAAATCCTTGGAGGTATAATCACCCCCATTATCTGTCGTCAATAATTTGATTTTTCTCCCAGTCTGGTTCTCCACAAGAGCTTTGAACTCTTGGAACCAATTGAAGACCCGTCCTTTGGTGTTCATGAAGAAAATCCAAGACTTCCAAGAGAAGTCATCAATGGATATGACATAGTACAAACAACCACTCAAATATGCAAAAGACATAGGACCACATACATCAGAATGAATCAGATCAAGTATACATGTTGCTCTATTGTCACTGCTTGGAAAAGCAGTCTTGGTGTACTTTCCCAAAGTACACCCCTTGCACAACTCTTGGTGCTTTGTATTGAACTATGGCACTCCAGTCACAATCTTCCTCAGTATCCTCAGAGACCCATGATGCAAATGGGCCATCCTTTGATGCCACAACTCACAAAGATCATTGCTTCTGGTAGTATGATACAATGCACTAGCTGGCTAAAACATGATCTTGTACAACTTCTCATGTTGAATCCTAATCACTTTGGCCAAAGTGATACTAGACCCCTTGGGAAATGGGAGCACCTGTCCATCACGAAAAAACACCTCATATCCCCTCTCCTCAATAGTAGAAAATGAAATCAAGTTCTTCTTCAATCCAGGAACATATAAGACATCTCTCAACAACAAGGGAGGTTGAGACTCCCTCTGAAATGATATTGTACCACTACCAACTGACTTGACCACCCGGTCATCTCCAAGCACTACCTCAAGATCACCAATCCGTGTAAGATCTATCAAATGCTCACAAACACTTGTCATATGGAGGGAGGCACCACTATCAATATACTAAACACTGGAATGCGTGGCTCTAGTGGAAAGACACACCACTAAGGAAAAATCCTTTTCGAACTTGGTGGAAAACTCCTCCACCTCTGCTGAAGCTACTGTCTACTTCTTCTTATTATTATGACATTGTCCCACATAGTACTCAAAATTGTGACATGAAAAACACTTGAATTTTCTCATGTCCTTCTTTCCTTCACTCTTTAGTTTGTTTCCTCCCTTAAGACCCTTTTTGAACTTCTTCTTGATGTTAGCAACAAGAGCCACATTCTCTTCATCATTACGAGTATATGAACTTCCATGCACATAACCTCTCCGAGTTTCCTCTTGAACAAAGTCATCCCAAAGATGTTCCCACTTGGGAAGATTCTCCCTAGCAACAATGCCCTCAACAAAAACAACCCATTGTTTGGTCACCTCATTCAATTCTGTCCTCACAAGTTCATTGTCAACAATGTCCTCCCCAACAACACCAATTTCATCTCTTACCCGTGTCAACCTGGTAAGATATGTGACCATATTTTCAGCCTTGGTCATTCTAATGCTTTTTAGTTTCTATCTCAAAAGAATCTTTCGGTTCTCATTTGTAATTTTATACAACTTTGTCAAGGACTCCCACATCTCATAGGCATTTTTCTTCCATGTCACATGAGGAATCAAATGGTCCTTGATGGCATCAAGGATGATTCTTTTAGCCTTGATACTCTTCTTGTAATAAGCTGCTAGAAGAGTAGCATATGTAGGTATTGTTACTGGGTTTGTTGTGGATTTCTCAACAATTTCCCATAACTCACTCTCATGTAGAATAAAAATCATTCTCTCATTCCAAGCACCAAAATTTACTGCCCCATCAAGTTTGTACTCAACCCTTAAACCTGTAGCCATTGACCCTTCTCAGCTAAAATAAAAAATTCAAAAATTTGTTAGGTGAAGTAACTTCTGTCCCACTCTCTGTATTGTTGATTTAAATCTTCACTTCTCTCCAACTCAACTTTGATACCGTGTAAATTTTTAGACCCCACCCAGTTTCAATTCTCACGGAGACAATTCATTGTTAAATGCCCAAAACCCAGTTTTATGACAACAACAAATGCTCAATATATAAAAAATTATCATAAATGAAACATAAGGATTCCAAACTGTTGGTTGTGGAGCCTGATTATCTTCCTGATGCAGAGGTCCTTTGCTTTCAGCTGTGTCTATACCCCATGAAGTATTTACACCCCAGAAGTATGTACACTCTTCCACGCGGGGGAGTGCAGAGGGGGGGGTACCCCCTCTGCGGGGTCTGGGGGAAAGCGGGGGTTCGGGGGCGAAGCCCCCGAAGCAAAAATTGCCTTATAAAAGTATATTGTAATTTCATTGTAAATCTGGACCGTTCATTATAAGGTCGCAGATCTAACGGTA
>ML778050.1:1353974-1376840 GCA_009831015.1 Picea engelmannii | reverse complement strand
AGATATTTGTTTTGATGTCAACACTCTTATTCAGTTTATGGTGGAGTCTAGGAGAGTGCATTGGGTAGGGGATGGAGTTCGATTGGTGGTCTATACTGATTCAGATTGGGTAGGATGTGTCAGTGACAGGAAAATTACTTCAGGTTGTTGTTTCAGATTGGGTTCAGTAGTGGTGTCTTGGTTCAGTCAGAAGAAAAAGTTAGTGGCTTTGAGTTCTGCAGAGGCTGAGTATATGGCTGCTAGTCAAGACAGTTGTGAGGCCATTTGGCTTCGCAAGTTACTGGTGGGGTTATTTGGTTTGCAGTTGAGACCCACTATGATTTATTGTGACTATCAAAGTTGTATCAACCTCTCTGAGAATCCAGTTTTTCACGATAGGTCTAAGCACATTGATATTTTATATCACTTCATCTGGGATTATGTTCAGAGAGGAGCAGTTGAGATACAGTATATATCTACATATGAGCAGGTTGCGGACATACTCACAAAAGCTTTGGGGAAAGGAAAGATTGTATTTTTCAGGGATAAGCTTGGAGTGGTGAGTAACACCTTCCTCGGTAAGAGGGAGTGTTAAAAATATTTATAAAGTACCTAGGCAAGTGTTTCTCATCACCTAGGCACCTAGGGGTGGGAAAATGCCTAATGTTGACCCTAGTCATTTAATTTATGAGATGTAAATTAAAAGTGACTTTTTGAACTTAGGGAAAGTGGGTGAGTTAAGTGATTTAATCTCCACCACTCATCTTATCTAATCTCAACCATTGGATTAGATGACTTTTCACCTTCCCTCTCATCGAGTCGATTAGAGTAAGGAGGGCACACCCATTCTTCATTGTTGAATGAATTTTTGGAGAACAAGATAAAAAGGATAAGTCAAGCTAAAGAAGAGAGGAAGATGTTGATCATTGGCACACATTCCAAGGCAAGGTAAAGCACATAAATCGAGACAGAGGGTACATCCAGTAGACAGGCCATACAGTACATATTTTTGGAGGTCGTACAGTTGAGAAAGGTATAGTCCGTACAATAGAGAAAGTGCATGCATTTCAAGGAAGATTGGCATAGAAATCTAGGTGCATTTAATACTAGGAAATTCGTACAACAAACCCATAATTTATAGCACGAATTTCTAGATAGTCTGTACAGCATTAAATTTTGTGACAGACATACAATGGTATGGATTTCTTGCACAGAAATCGAGGAGCTAATTTGGGAGTTGTTCAGGAGGAGATTTGGCTCATTTTTCTGAGACAAGTTTGTGTAATTTTTGTTGTAACAATTTCTGTTGTAATAGAAGAATTTCTCTGAGCTCTGAAAATAATAAAAATTCCCTCTCTCACTGGTTTTCCCCTTCTGGGTTTTTTCCAAGGTCAATGTTAGACAAAAAATCTCTGTGTCTATAATTTTATGAGTTATTGTGTTGCTATTAGAAATTTATTTATGCATTTAAAGATGTTCAGAATCCTCATGTTTCATTTCTGAGAATTGTTTATATGTTGAGTAATTTTTGTTGTCATTAAACTGGGTTTTGGGCATTTAACAATGAATTGTCTCGATGAGACTTGAAACTAGGTGGGGTCTGAAAATTTACACAATGAAATACAAGAGTGCATTTCGGGCATTCCATATAGGAAAGGAGAGCCCACTTAGACATATAGTAATATATATGTGATTAGTGTAAGCAAGAATTATAAAAGGAATGCAAAAAGTAAAGCAAGGAGAGTTAGAAATGAAATACATGTACTTACCTAAGCATAGGAATTGTTGGCACCCTACAATTTGTGTGCCTAGCGTATGAGCGTGTTCACTCATTTTTGTAGCGAAATGGCATTTTTTACAGAGCCCTGTAAAATTTTGCAGCGATAAAGTATCGCAGTGATATAGTTTCGCAGCGAGGGGGATTTCACAGTGCTCCCAAGTTCGATTTTTTCGTAGTTCCATACAACCAGCGTGTTAGTGCCACTATGATGAACGAAAAAAATTAGTATTTGGGGCAAAAAATTGCAATTTCGAGCAAATAAAACGTGTTTTTGTACTCTCATGCTTGTTAGGATTTATCTACAAGGTTTTAATACATTTTGTTAAAACATTTTATTGGCCTGAAGGCATAATCTCCAAATATCTCCTAAGTCCATCGAGAGCCAAACTTACATATTACAACACACACCAAAGTCCAACATACAAGTCTAGTGATCGGGTCGAGCCCCAACGAACAAGCACCAAGCCACCAAGGAGGAGCCCACTAAGACTTGATTGCACTATGTGTCAAATTGAGTGGAAGGTACTCATATATATAAATAGTTGTTATATTGTTTCATCCCATCTATGTGGTATAACTCTTTTGAAGATGGATAAAACGCAACATTGAAATTCTTTTCAAACATCTATGTGTTTGGTTGTCAAAGGGAAGGAGTATAACACCACTATAAAGTACCAAGTGTAAGGTTTGGATGTTAATCATTGCTTATAAATTACCAGCTCTATCGTCTAGACCTCATAGTGTATTGACTACTGAATTTGGTTTCAATTGGAGATGGAATCACTCTTAATAAACATGCTTTTGATAATTCTATCTTCTACATCTGATCCTTTTCCAACAGAGGTGGTGCCCATATTTCATCCCTGTGGATAGATAGTTGACAGGAAGTTTCAATCTCATAAACCACTTGACTCTTAATCTAGATAAATATGTAGTAATATTGCTTCCAGACAAATAAGTTGGGCAAGTTCCAATGGCATACATTGTAAGGAAAGTAGGGAGCACATTATCTGAAAGTAGTGTTATCAACTTTGTAGTTCAATAGGTGGCACCATACAAGGAGGTTTGTCATGTAGATTTTGTGAGTGAGATTCCAAAAACTGCAGCAAGAAAGATATTGAGAAAGGACTTGATTAAATTGGTCACCTCCAAACTCTAATGCATTTGTGGTAGTATAACTTTCAGTTGCTGGTTAAAACAAACAAACAAACATGCATCACAACCTGTGTTTGAGAAGTCACACAAAATAGGAAACAACCATTATATGCAACATCAAAGTTATTGAAGCCCTTACAAATGGATTAAAATTCATGCATGAAAAGGCAGTCTTTGGGGTTTAAGTAGTATGCTTTGTTTTTATGTACAAGAGTTACAATGTTTTGGTGAGAATTTAGTTTTGAGACTTGCAAGGGAAGGTCAAACCAATCAACGCTTGACAATTATGAGGTGAGGTGTACAATTGCATCTAAATGTGACACCACAATTTGCGACAAGAAAGACTTCCAAATTTCAAGGAAATGGTGGAGTATTCTTTGGAGAAAAATCAGCATTCGAAGAGATTTCCAGACAGTCGGTTAGCAGTCAAGGAATGTATTGGTGAGGTGGAAAAATCCTAATAGAAGGGAAACCGGATCAACATTTTTAGCAATTCGAGCATCAAGGGACCAATAGACAGAGGAGTAGAATTAGTTTTCTAAAGCATAAAAAGTGCACAAAATATTTAGCAACACCAAATTTCAAGGTATATATTGGTTGGAAGAGTACATAATTAATAAGTCAAAGATTATATCCATCCTTTCTAGGCTCAAAATAAGCAGGCAGTTAAAAGATAGGGACAAAGATGGCAGGCAGATCCAGCATTCCAAGGAAGAGAATCGATACACAAAAGATTATTCCAGATCATTCAAGGTGGTTGGTGATAAAATGATAGTCAAATGACACAGGTGTCAACGTTTTTCAAGATAAGAAACAACAGTCAAAGAGTTATCTCAATATTTTTAGGCATTCGATTCCAGCAGTATGTTCTAGATTTAATTAAATTTTAGTTTATTTTAGACTTGTCTTGCAAAAAACTAGCAACAACTAGTTAATAGTATTTGTTATATATTTCATGTTTGGTAATTAGAAAAGGGGTTGGAAAGGGTGTAAAGAAAATACTATTGAGTACATTTTATTAAACTTTCTCTAATATAAATTAAATTTGTTGGGTCAAAAATCCCTGAAATTTAACTCCAGAGATACATGTGATTGTGCTTCTTTATGCATGTGATCCTACAGTATTTGTCTTCTTGTTTAAATTCATCTATGTGATATATATTATTCTTTGTGTTAATGTGAATTATATGTATCAAAATTCATCTATATTTGATGCTATGTTGCATGTATTTTCAGTTGTCTTTCTGTTGTAATCATCTTGGGATTCATCTTTGATAGATTCCCTAAGGGGTTATTTGTTTTCTCTATAATCTTCAATCTACAACAGTATTTAATTGGCCTAAAGGACTGCTTTATATCTTGCCTCTGATCAATCACCTTTCAATTCACCAAGTGTCCAGTAAACTGTCAATTATTTCAATGATTTCTGACCTTTTAGTGACTCCATTGCCCAATGGACTTTCTGTCCACATTTCCACCAACTCTATAACTTCAATCTTTCCTTAGAGATCTAGCCTTTGGAAGAAATTCCAAATAAATCATTTTCGTGATTGATTTGAAGAGAGAGAGCCCTCTCTGGTTGGAAGGGCTAGCTTCCAGCCTCAAGCTAGTTTGTGGTTACCTTTGTGATTTGTTTCCTTAGCCAAAATAAATTTACATAGTGATAATAGGAGCTATCAATGTGGGAGTCAGTTGAGGAGTACAAAAGATGTGATTGTGGTAATCTTAACAAAAAACCAAGATATGTACTTGCAACACAATTTTAGTGTCTTTCCTTGAGTGGGGATGAATGCAACACCAACTCCCTAGGAAGGACACAAAATGAGTGAAGGTGAGATTAGAAAGGAGAGAAGGAAGCTATGCTAGGACAAAAATAGCAAAGGAAAGATGATAGATTCAATGGTTCTAGAGAAGAACTAGCAAAAACAAGAGGTTATAGGTAGCATTAATAGGGTAGATCTAGTGAAGGCAAGAGGAAAATATTCTAGGATGGAGCTAGCAAAGGAAAGAGGTAGTGACGCTAGGTTAGAACTAGAAGGCAAGAGGTGAGAATCAATGATGTTAGCGTATAACTAGTGAAGGCAAGAGGTGAGCGGTGATAATGCCAGGGAATAATTAGTTGAAGCAAGAGGTGAGAGGAAGGAGACATTAAAGAGATTGTTGAGGAAGAAACTCCATAGATGAATTCTATGAAATGCAACAACCAAGACCAATGTCTTAGGGCACTACAAGGAGAATACCTTCTTGCAAAGGTTTTTATAGAACCTCCCCGTAAAATTATTCCCTTAGTTGTTTATAGCGGAGGCGGGTGGCTGAATTTTTTTGCAAAGGTTTTTTTTCGGTGTGCCTTTATGGAACATACACACCGGTGCCCATCTAAACACTATCACACTGGTGCTTAAATGTTCAAACACCTCATCACTGTTCATAGCAGAGGCGGGTCACCAGAGGTTTTTATGGAGGCTTTTTTTATCGGTGCACCTTTAAGGAATAGACACACTGACACATTAATGAGAAAAAACACCTTGGTGCGTCCATGTTCTAGTATCACTACCATACTTTATAATAAAATTACATGCACCGAATAAATCGCATCGGTGTCGTTGAACAACACACATCGGTGCGCCTAAATTTCTAATGGCACACCGCAATAGGGTAAAAACAATTACCAAGATATTTTCATTGTTACAGTGCATCCTGTGCTTTAAAACTCTCAATCAAGCACCGGTGCTCACCTATTTTCCTAAGATGCTCTGTTTCTAGTGCTCTACATTGACTTGGATAGCTCCATTGTTGGATTCCGCACATTTCCATTTTTTGGAAATTACCACAAATTTGCATTTCCTCTCAACGGTGCAACCATGCCTCCTAGGGATAGAACTGAGTATGTAAATTATTTATTACCTTCCTATTTGCATTTCATCCAATCAAAATTACAATTTAGCTTGAAATTTGGCATTTTTTTCAATTTGTTTTTCAATTTCATGCGGTGTGCCTGAACGGTTCAACTCGTCTCGAAGCGATGCATACTATGTTAACACACACAGTGAGCACCACCATCAATGCATCCATATATGTCTGCACTAGTGTTGTTCAATCCATTGCACCGCAATAAATTACCAAAAAACAAAGTGGTGGATCCTTCAGAATGCCCCAACACCAGCACAAAATGGGATTATACCTGCACCAGTACATCACACTTCATTAACCACACCACTAGCTCAATGATTATAAAATTTAGCCTAGCAGTGCACCAAGTTTATTCAATCAAAATAGGGCATACCTAAAACATAATGCCCCGAAGAGTAAATGTTTAAATGCACTGCCATACTTTATAATAAAATTATATGCACCGAATAAATCTCACTATTATGGTTGAATATTATGCCCCAGTGCACCTAAATGCCCCAAAGCACACCGATGTAGGGTAAATTAAAAAAAAATGACTAAATTGATTTTCATTGTTACAATGCATCTCATGCTTCCAAACTCTCAAGCAAGCACCGATACTCACCTTTCCTCCTAAGACACCTTGTTTTTGGTGCTCTACACCAACTTGAATAGCTCCATTGGTGCATTCCACACATTTCCAAATTTTGAAAATTACCACAAATTTTCATTTCATCTCAACAGTGTAACCATGACTCCTCATGACAAAAGAGACCAAGTAGATTATTTATTACCTTCCTATTTGCATTTTCATCCATTCAAAATCACAATTTATTTTGAAATTTATGATTTGGTTCAATTTTGCGTGGTACGCCTGAATGGTCCGGCTTACCCGGAAGTGGTGCATACTATGTTAAACACACAATGAGCTCTGCCTCTGGTGTGTCAAATAAATGTACGCATTGATGCCACTCACTCAAGTGCATAGCGATGAATTATTAAGAACAAAGCGGTGCATCCTTCAGAACGCACCACATCGAGGAACAATGGGCTTCTTCACGCACCGGCACATTTCATTTCATTAACCGCACTACTAGCTCAATGATATATAAAATTTAACTTAGTGGTGCACCAATTCTAACCAACAACACCAGGGCACACCGGAAAAATAATGCATCAGAGTGTATTTCTAATGTTACATACATCGAATAAATATCTCTGGTTTTGTTTAATGTTATGCACTTCTATACTTCACTCAACTAACATCACCACTAACATAACGATTTATAAAATTTAACGTAGTGGTGCAACCATTGTAATCCAATTCACTGGTAGTGTATACAGAAATGCACTAGGACATATATTACTTGATTTTTCATAGTGAGGTGTCTCATTGCATGACTCGTTCCTGGTGTTCTATCCTTTACAACGTGATGCATCCTTTGGAACTCCCCAAAACTGGCGCACAATGGGATTCTACCCGCACCAACACATTTCACTTCATTAGCCACACCTCTATCTCAACGTTATCTAAAAATTTAATGTAGTGGTGCACCAATTGTAACCAACCGTCCCAGTGTGTCCCCGAAACATAATTCCCCAATACATAAATTTTCAAACGTACTGCCGTATTTTATAAAAAACATACACACATTGAATAAATCACATCGATATTGTTTAACATTACCCATCAGTACACTTCACTTAACTAACAACATCGCTAACATAACAAATGATAAAATTCAACGTAGAGGTGCAACCATTTTAATACAACGCATCAAAACTATATACAGAAACGCATCAAGACATATATTGGTTGAATTTTCATAGTGGTGAATCTCATTGGATGCCTCCTTCCCAATTCTCTATCGTTTACAATGCACTGGGGTACAAAATGTTGGTGCTCCACTATCACGGTTGTGTCGGTGCATTAATAGTAACTCGTTGCACCACTTTAGCTGTGATAATGAAGTTTAGCTTAGCAGTGCCCATCATTCCACCAAACACAATGGTGTTGTAAATACATCACCTATAGACAACATGTCGGTGCTCTGGTAGACATGGCACACCGGTGCCTTCGATTTAACAAAGAGCATCATGGATTTGTGCGTAATAAATTTTAGTGTTGTGGTGCATCTTTGTTAATGAGATGAACCAATGTTGTTAAAAGCATTGCGTCGATGCAGATAGTCCTATGGAATGCACCGCTTAGTGGTGATATTGTTTTGAGTTAGCGCATTGATAGCGAGGTGTATCAACTGTTGGAGGCGCACCAATTGATTTTTAAAAAATTGCAAAAAAAAATTAATTTTGGAATTTTTCCAATACACATCATTTATATATGCATTTGTCTTATAATTTCAATTTATTTTATCTGTATATATGTGCCTAACAATATTTGTATGTGAATAAGAGACGATGATGACGAAAGCAGGAGGAGTAAGGGTGGCAACATGTCGAGACGTACGCATTTGTACTTGAGTGGGAGGCCAAGGAGAGGGATAGGGAGGCTTACCCTCACCCTATTTCACAACATACACATGACCTTTTGATGGATATTGACCTCTTGATGTTTTATCAGGAGGATAAATCCCTTAGGGAGAACTTTGCATTGTTACAGTAGTTGATCCATCTCTAGGATCATGCGAGGCATGGGTTCAAGGTCGGTCTCGATATGTGGTATCATCCCATGAAGAAGGATTTCTATTTAATCACTGGGTTGTTTAGGAGGGGGGTGTATTTTCCCCATTTCATTGCGCTACCACCAGGTGTTGTAGGAGAGACTCAGCTGGCATATGTGCAGAGATATGTATGTCTGGATATTCCTTGGGCTTTGTAGTTCCAGGTTAAAGGTGGTCAGTTGCAGATAGGTGCATTTGAGAGAGAGGACGTGAGGTTCTTATGTTATATGCTCTCATCACTGTCGCATTATAGCTCTGATGGGAAGCACATTAGTTGGTCTATGTTGTATTATGTAGATATTTTATTGTGGAAGCCCAGATTGATTAGGTGGGTGGATGTTTTTTTGAGATAGTTTTGTCATGCATTAGATCATTGTCACTTTGTTTTGTCTAGGATGGGATTTTTCCCATTCTTGTTTGAGTTGTATATACTATTTTTTGAGAGGGTTCATGCCACTCAACCAGCGGTACCCCACTTTCCAGCTAGGCCTATGTTTGATGCATATATGCACATGTCATTGTAGTTGATGCCCAAGAGGGGCCATTCCAAGTATCTCATTACTCCGATGAGAAGCATGGTAATTGATTTATTGTCTAGCGAGGACAATAATGTCCACGATATTGCAGAGTATTTGTATGCAAGGATAGATTGGAGAGGATGTCCAAACATCTGATTTACAACAGAGGAGCCAATAAATGAGAGAGGTAATATTATTGTTATGTTTTGATCAATCTATTTGCACATTTTTATGTTTTATTTAATGCACAAGTAATTTATTGTAACATTTTGTTTCAATTGTATTATAATTATTATCTATTGTTTTGTAGATATTGGCACATATGTTGGGGATGTTCCTCCCCAACATGAAGATGAGTTGATGGAGGAGGCAGAGGAGCGGCCTCCAGTAGTACAAAGACCCCACATGCCACGCAGGTCAGATTGACGATGTTTATGTGTCATATTGTTGGTGTCGTCAACCTCATAAATATGTTGAGGGTTGGTGTTCATGATCACACTACATCTATCTCATCAGCAGAACCATCCACATCCTCTACTCCACAACATGGTCATCCTCCTCTTGATTCTCCTCCACATGAGTCGGATGCAACATATATCGATCATCCATCAATGTTTTCTCCTCCTCCTCATGTTTCCCCTTATTGGTTACTATTTATCTATATGTCTGAGTTTGTATCTTTAACTTGTTTGACCTAGGGTTCAATTCTACTTGGGATTACAACAAAACCTATAAAACTATCGGCCCTCCTAGTGAAGCAGAAGGCAACGCAGTGCACGGATTACACTACACAATCTCACCCGAGATAGTCTTAATGGGTGGCTGCAATAATCATGTGTTTGCAGCCCGGGATTGAGTGGGGATTTGAGAAATGTGTGATGAGAGTTCTATTTTAACGTATTGATGCAATAAAGTGCCATTCATGAATATGTATGGACTATAATCAACTCATTCAATTAGTGTATCAACAATTACTGAATACAGTAAAGAAACACATGCATTTAATCACATAACACAGGTTTTACCATGGTTCACCCTCTCCTGGCATACGTCCACAAAGATCTGGCTTTCAAGCTCTTTTATTATAGCAGTTCCAAAACTACAGTGTCACGTGCTTTACAACTCTTCTCAATTGGGTTGAGATCTATTGTGAGGCAGACTAGATTGCATGAGGCTCCTCAACATGCAATATAACCCTCAAGATCCACCCTCCTTACTCCTCTCCACCTCAATAGCTTACAAAATTAGGTCGTATAGCAAAATATTACAACTATCTATCACAACAAGACTCCTCATCTAGACTCTCTATATCTTGTCCAAATCTAGTCTCTATTTCCCCGCTAGCTCCCTCTATGATACCTAGGTATCTATATTTATACATTTTTGGCTTGCCAGACATTACAATGTATTGCAAAAACCCTAACCCTAACGTCGTTAGGTCTTCCATGCATGCACGTGTGTTTCTCCTCCTTTCAGTTGTCGCTTCCCTCGTGCATTCTTTCTTTCCCAAAATAATATGTATTGTTGCTTTGGCCTACTTCCAACAAGCCCGCAACACTGACATGTGGTTTGTCCCGAACCACCTAACCTTTATGAGCTTCGTTGATCTCCCAGGTGATCGCCTAGAACTTCTCCTTGAGCTTCATTGCTTGTGTTTGAGCCTGCGCAGTCTTCTCCTTGAGTGTGTATATTGTCTGCACTGCAATCTCGTCATTGATCAACCTTGCACACCCTACCTGGTTTTGTGCCATATATGTCTTGGCTTCCTCTGCATGTGCAATGACCTCTGCGACTCGCTCCTAGAGTAGTTCCATTTGAACCTGGCGCTCCCTTTTCTGTGTCTGTGCAGTGGTGAGTTCTGCTTGTAATCTCTTCATATCTTGCACCCTTTTGATGTGCTCTGTGATGGAAATTGTCTTCTACCTCTGCTTGAGGTCCTAGATAGATGCTCTTATCCTTTCTTCTTCCTTGTCCCACCACTGCACTTGTTGATACTCTTCTATCTTTTTCCAGAGCTATGTTGCTTTGTCGAACAGGTCAACAGTTGCATGAACCTATCGTTCTATCTCCTGTAAATGCTCTGTTGCCTCCTACTTCCTTTTATCCCTTACCTCCGATGGAGTTGTAGGTGTGAGATGCTAGCGAAGATTATTAATCTCCTATTGATATTGATCGATTGTCTACGCAATCCCATCAATATTTTCCATTGTTGTGAGTTCGAAATTCTACACGGTCTTTGGAATATTCTCGTAAGATCCAACCAGTTTTTGTTCCAATCCATTCACATGTTCCCTCTCCTCTTTGGTCTCAAGATTAGCCTGCTCATATATCAATTCCAGCTTGTCCTTTTTATCCTTTACCTACTATAATTCGGCTGTGTCTGTGCGTGCATGAGACTTTAACTCCTGGGTAACACTAACCTGTAGTTTATGTAGAGCCTTGGATGGTATCCGCGGAAATACCAATTGTAATTGAGCTAAGTCCTCTAGAGGTGTATTCCCCACAATCGCGTCCATGCACAACATGTTGGGTGTAATGTAAAACATTGCACTCGACTGCAGTATTGTGTGGATTGTATCTCACGCACTTGCTTTAGGTTCTCCTCGTGTCTACGATGTTGATAGCTATGTTTATATGCTGCTTCCAGCTATCTGCGCTTCCCCGATCTGCTTGAGAAGTTGTTGCATGTCTTCCATCTCTTCTTGCATTCTGTCCCTGTGGCACACAACATTCTCAAAATCCTCGAATGTGCGATCCTAGACCATTTGGGCTACCATTTCTGCATCATCCTCTGTGATCGTATCCTCTATAAGCGTTCTATGTGCCTTCATATTTTTGTGTGCACCTCTTGTCTAAGTAGTTGGTCACTTAGTCGGGCCTGGTTCTTGTGGATTAGAACTTGGTGTAGTCCCCTGCACTGCCTCAGCCTATTTCTGTTGTACTTAGGGCGGCTGCGTATTACTCTTCTTCCCCTTCTGGGTTCTTGTCTTAGATGTCCCCTCTTTCATCTTCTTTGGCTTAGTCTGGCTCATCCTTGGTTTCTTGGGCATTGTGACCTCCTGGGGTTGTGTTTCTTCCTCCCTTGCCTCCTCGGTATTTATATGTTCCTACCTTGCCTCCTCCTCCTTTGTCCCTGCAGATATGTCTTGAGTGAGGACCAGAATCCTCCAATCGTCCTCCCAATCCTTGATAGCCATTTCTATGTCATCCTATGTGATGCAATAGCATAGTTGTAGCCACTACTTGTTGGGGTCCTTCCCCGCCTAGATCCACATCTCATGTCAATTGGCCTTGAAGTTAGTTATGTCTCGATAGTATGCAACAACCTACGGTGTTATTCTCCATACGTTGGTGATGGTCTCCTATAGGTCAAGAAGATATCCTTCGAATATACTTGTGTTCATATTTCTATTCCTAGCATCTGAAGCGATGCCAAGCAATAAATATCTCGCTCCATGATTGGGTTTGGGTCTGGTGGCGAAAAATACATATTTTGGTTCCTTCCTTCCCATAATAGTTATTAGCATGATCAGCCATGAGTAATGAAATTTTGTTCCCAAATGCTGTGCATCCTTCCAGTCATCTAGAAACAAATTCAAAAGATAAGGGGCCCAGCTGACTGTGGTGCCCTCGACACACTATTCTGCAACTGCGACAAACTCGACCGGGACTTCCTCCTTGCGGAATTTTATGAGCAGCTTGCAGGCCATGATTTTTGCGGCCATTTTTTTTCATGATTTCATTGATCTGTTTGATGATGATTTCGCGCATCACCCTTTCAGTGTCGTATTTCTTTTTCATCTCCTCAACGAGTGATTTCTCCTTTGTCTTATCGTCGAGAAATTGTGCGGGATCCATGCCCCGTGATGGCAGCCCTGTGATGTGTACAATGAGCTCTACATCTATTGAGACAAGCTTATCCAGCCATGTGTGACCGCCATCAATTGCATGATGCAACTGCTTGCATACTGTCCTCTACAAAAGTGTGGTAGTTCTAGCAGACCTAAAATCCCATTTTTTGTCAATCCTACTGCCCACTGGAGTGGTTGATGAACTGGTGCCCCAAATGGATCTAGACCCACAGTCTGTAGGTAGACTTGTTTCACGAACTCTGAAAACTTGTCTGTGTCTGTTACATCATGGTCTGAGTATTTTAGTTTTCCTACATATCCTAACAAATATGCTTTTACCCATACCCCTTCTAGTATGTGTGACAAAACAATTGTTGTTGTGGGTTATTTCCATGGTGACCTAGGTATTGTGTGTTTGTCATTTCGTGGTGGTGGCCAACTCGAGGTCCCAGTCTCCATTGGTCATTCTTCGGCATACTGTTCCAGCCAGCTCGTGACATCTTCCACTGCTCCCTCCTGTGGATGTTCTAACATAGTTTTATGTGATTCATCTAGCTTGATCGATGTTTCCTGATTTTTTGTCGTCCCATTGACTCTCGGGGCTTCTTCAGGGTTTTCTGGTTGCACTTAGCTACCTATGCCCTCATTCTATTGGCATATCCACCCTCATGCTTGTTTTTGTTGTCTGTTGGGTTTCCTCCACAATGGGTGTGGATTTAACTTGTGTTGTATCTGGTGATGGGATTTCATCTACATTGACGACTTCTGGCGGTTGTTGTTCGCTTTCCTGCAATTGTATTTGTGCTCTGGTCCTCACTCTAGATTTTTTGGCATTCTAGATCGGTTCAGCTTGCTTAGGTGGTGCCATGGTGGTGAAATTCGATCGCCCACCGAGCTCAATGGCCTCTGCAACCTCTATGAACCTCGCTCTATGCTTTGTATGTTATATTTCTCTCTGTCTCTTCTAATTTCACAATAGGCTTTTTGTTCCCACGTCCTTGCTTTGTATGGGCATCGTATGAAGCTTGTTGAAGACGCTACCTTTATTACGAATTCAATGAACCTCTTGTTCCTTCGTACTTTCCATTACTCCCCCTTTCCGTCTTGAGTTGGCGTGATTGATGCGGCATCCCGTCGGTCATTTTCGGGATTCAATTCCACTTGCCTTCGTCAGTTAGTACTTCTTTTTTCATCTTTACCTTTCCCACTTGTTTCCATTTTGAACTGACCATTGGTATTGTCTTCATTGGGTTTGTATTCCTAAGTGTGTGTGCTCCTTCTCCTTTTGGTGCGATGTACCTCTGTTGGTATCATTTAATATCCTTCTTGCTTCTTTTTTTTCTTCAAACTACACGGTGACTTTCAAGTTATGGGTGGTCAACTGTCCTTGTACAGCTTTAGTCAGCTCTCATTGATCATCCCTCTGAGTTTTGTGCCTCCTAAGTCTTTCAACTATACAGCTCCCCCATCTATGACAGTTTTTACTTCGTATGGCCCTAACCAGTGCACTCTAAATTTTCATGGATGCTGAATGGATTTGTTGTCATACATCAACACTAAGTCTCCTTCCTTTAAATTTTTCTTCTATATGTGTTTGTCATGCCAATATTTTTCCATTGCTTTATGAACTTGCTCGTGGAACCCTGCTAGGATCTTATCTTTCTCCATGATCAACAATTGATTCAACCTATCGTGTATTGTGCCTCATTCTTTCATGTGCATAATCGTTGCTACGCACAGACTAGGTACCATAAATTCTAATGGCACCACTGTTTCTTGTCCATATACCAATTTGAATGGCGTGTGCCCTGTCAATTTCTTACATGTGGTATTGTATGCCCACAATACTACTGGCATTTTGAGGTCCCAATCATCCCTTTTGACATTACATATATTTTTCAGTGCATTCTCAAGGATTTTGTTGAATGCTTCTATTGTTATGTATGCTTGTGGATGATATGGTGTTCTATTTTGATGGTGGACTTCAAACTATTCAGTCATGGCCCTAATAGTGATGTTAACAAAGTGAGTGCCTTGGTCACTCATCGAAATTCTTGGGCAACCAAACCTACTAATTACTTGTTTAAATAGAAAGTGTGTTGTTGTTTCTGCGCTCCAATCCTTCACTGGTGCTGCTTCCACCCATCTTGTCAGGTATTCTGTTGCGGTGATAATGTACCTTTCTCCTGTTCTTTTGGTTGGTGGGTTGATTGGTACCACAAAGTCGATTGCCCATTTTGCAAATACCTACAACGTTACCTGTGGTCGCAATGGAAAATCGTCCTGTTTATTGGGTTTACCAACCCTCTGACAGAAATCACATCTCTGGCAGTACTCTTTCGAGTCTCCGTGAATGGTCGGCCACCATAGTCATGCGCACAATACCTTCTATGCAGTAGCTTTGCCTGTGTAATGTCCTCATGTTATCCCCTCATGGGCTTATACTAAAACCCTTGGTCTTTCATGTTCTAGTGCATATCTTCACAAGATGTTATCTGCGCCCATTTTGTATAAGTGTCATGTGATCCGCTAATAGTTTGCAGCCCAGTCTACCATGTTTTTCTTTTGCGCAGTGTTATATTCTTGTGGTGCAGTACCTATTCTCAAGTACTGAATGATATCTGCAAAGTATTCATCAGTGATCTGGACTAAAAATAAATGTGCGCCTGGAAAGTTGTCCTATAGGTTTGTAGGTTCTTCTTCGTTTGTGACCCTTGATAAGTGGTCAGGTCCTGCATTCAACTTTCCTGGCTTGAATATTACTTCAAAATCAAACTCTTGAAATGGTAGTAACCATCGACATATTATCCCCCCCAACACTAGCTTGTTGACTAGGTATTTAAGGGTTGAGTGATCTGTGAACATCTTAAAATGTTTTCCCAATAAGTAATGTATGAATTTCTGCATTGCATAGACCATAGCTAGGCCTTCCCTCTCTGTGGTGTTATAGTTCTACTCTGATTCTGATAGTTTATGCTCGCAAATGTTATGGGGTGATCCAAATATCCCACTTCTGGCTGTGCCAAAATAGATCCAAGTGTTATTCTTGATGCATCTACATGTACGTGGAATGTCTTCTCCCAGTCTAGAAATACTAGTCTTCGTGCGGTGACCATCTTTTCTTTCATCGTATCCAAACCATGTTGGCAGTCTTCATTCCACTGAAACTTTGTATCTTTCCTTAATAGTTTCTCCATTGGTGCGGTAATCTGCATGTACCCTTTGATAAACTTTTTTTAGTATCCTGTGTGATCCAAATCTCTTGCTCATGGCTCCACCAAAATAGATTCAAGTGCTATGGCTGATGCATCTACATGTACATGGAATGTCTTCTCCCAGTCTGGAAATACTAGTATTCGCGTGATGACCATCTTTTCTTTCAGCATATCTAGACCATGTTGACAGTCTTCATTCCACTGAAACTTTGTATCTTTCCTTAATAGTTTCTCCATTGGCATGGTAATCTACCTCTACCCTTTTGTTATAACCCTAATTTGCACCAGACATGCTTACCTTGCATCAAGCCATCTCGGATTCCTTCTTTACCAAAACACTGTTGAACAACTCTTCTTAAAAAACCCTTTTAAAAAGGCCCACGCGCCCTCCTCCATTACTGGACACGTGTACACTCTAGCTAACCCAAGACAGCCTGCGTGTACCTACAAAAGCACAAAAAAAGGAAAGTTGTTGATGAAACACACAGCTTTGGGTAAGTTAACTAAACCTTTCAGCCATGCATGGTCGGTCATTCGACCAAATACCTAGCTCCTTCTAACCTATAAAAGAAGGGGTAGGGGTCCCATTTGAAAGGAGGAGAATCATATTAAAGAAACTATACCCGATTAAGCATTCCCTTTGTCCCAACCTTTAGCCATCATTGTGCAAAGAGAAGTATAGAGAAAAGCAGTTGGAAGACAGTGGAAGAAGAGCCCAGGACCAGGATCAAGGAGCAGTAGTCGACTTTATCATTGTAAGGTATCATTGTGAAGTTAATAAAAGAATTGCTTTTCCTGTCCCGCCATATGAGATTGTCATTATTGGAATATTGATTGTATGATTGATTAAATATCTAACCCGTTAGTTCATAGATCAAATGCATGTGGAGTTCTTTGTTTGTCTTTAGTGAATGCAGATCAGCATTGGGAGGAGAGTTGCAGTCAAAGAACGACCAAGCGCAAAAATGGATCGACAACAAACACGAAAAATAAGGTACATCAACTTAATCTCTTGAGCCTTGTATTTACATATGAGTAATGGGGGTTTAGGCATGGGATGATGGTAAAAAGTAAGAATATTTAGGTCATTTATGCATGCATGATAAAACCCTTAGTGCTAGTCTGTAGGAGGTATTTCCCACCCACAATAGAATTGGCGACCATACTGGGGATCTCTAGGGTTTCTGGGAATATTTTTTCTTAGGTATTTTTAAAAACTGGTTTAATTCCTTGTTTTTAAAGTTTCTACAAAAGTCTGAGCTAACAGAG
The DNA here is from genome assembly GCA_009831015.1 of Picea engelmannii. NCBI lineage: Eukaryota > Viridiplantae > Streptophyta > Pinopsida > Pinales > Pinaceae > Picea > Picea engelmannii. The sequence continues at coordinate 1,359,503 of ML778050.1, read as the reverse complement.
ATTCTAGTCTTCCATGCAAGTTATCTTTGTTTCTTTGCTTGACTGCATTTTTTTTACGGGACCCACAGAGGTACACACAGCCTGTATAAGGTCTGCACGCGTGTACCCGTGCCCTACCTTCACACAGCCCGCATGTACACGCTAACTGAGGAAGTGTCAGTCGCGTGTATGATTTCAGAAAAATTATTTTAGGGAGGCAATCATCCTCTCCCCTGTCAGAAGTGATCCTTCTCAGGGGTTTTCTGGAACTTATTCTAGTCTCTGTTTTTTGCAGTTTGTAGCTTAGGTTTCACCTTAGATTAGTTTTGTTCTATGAAATTTTTTTTGAATTGTTTTTTTTTTCTATCAAAGTAAGTTTCTGAGTCTTCAAGAGACTCTGGTTCTCGATACCAGTAGTCTCTGCTAGTGCTTGATTGCTTGTATTTTCATTTTTTTTAGGAGTTGCAGAGGTACACATGGCATGCACAAGGCTTGCATGCATGTACATGTTCTCTGACCTTACACAACTCGCCTACACACATTGGTTGTTGAACTGTCAACAGTGTGCCTGTTGAGGAAATTTTTGTTTAAGGAGAGGTAATCATCCTCTTCCTTATCAAGAGTTATACCTCTCAGGGATTTCCTTGATTTAATCTTGGTCTTTTTCATAGCAGTCGGCAACTTAGGTCTAATTACAGCATAGCTTGCTTTTTCATTAAAAGATTTCTTCTGTTTCTTAGCTATTTTAACTTATTTTTAGCTTAAATTTTTAAGAAAAATGAGTTGCATTTTGAAAGATTTCTTATGTTTCTTAGCTATTTTAACTTATTCATGGGGGGGGCATGAATCGTGCATTCATCAGTTTCTTTTAGAATATTTTGTTATTTTTTTTGTGATTGGAAGAAAATAATAAAAAACTTGGTTTGTTAGATCTCTTTCTTTCCTACCATTTGCTTTGCATTGTTATTTGAAAAAGAAAAAGAAATTAGCATAGCGTTGTGTTTTCTTCTAATTTTAAAAGCATTTCAAAAATAAAATAAGAAAGATAATCGTTTTGTGCTAGTGTTCTTATCATTTCTCTTTTCTGCAAGAGTCTTAACAACATCAGTTGCACTACCATACCCTTTTTTGAGTAATTCAAACCAATAAAAGGAACGCTAATTAAAATTTACTAGACTTTATGTTTGTAGGGTCCATCAACTAGATTAGGCTAGAGCCTTGATTTAGGTTGGAGAGGAAACTCTTCAAGGCTGAAAAACATACATAAGAGTCTATGCTAGGGAGTGTTAAAGTCCAGTATCGTGAAAGTTATCCATACCCCCCTCTAACACAGGGGATAAACATGAGGTCGCGTGCGGAAAGGTAGCGGAGATAACCCCTCCAAAGCCGGACCAATCGTAGTGGAGAACACATATAGAGGGCTTGTCTTGGGATTCCGTCGATTGCATTTTCCACGAAGCTTCATGGGTCTCGAATCCGTTCGAGGTCCTCAATTGTCTTATGGACCACTTTCTTTTGATATCCTTGATGGGTTTCGGGCTTGATACCCTTCTCATTGTGGTCTACCCGGCTGTCGACTGTACCCGCCTAATGACTATTTGCGCATTGGCAACCTAGTTGCCTATCTTTCGAGGGACTTACACAGGTGACCGCGGGGGTATACTACAGTACCTAGGGCAGACATCAAGCCACGCTTTGCAGAGTATACTCGGAGAGTGCTTCCATATTTTATTTGCACTTGCATCGGTAAGTTGCTCTAGTGTTGGTTGGTGTAACTGTTCTTCCAACTAGTTAGTCGTTTGCTTGATTTGCCTTTAGGAACTTTTAGTGTGTGCTCTGTGCTCCCTAGTTTTCCATAGTGAGTTAGTCAGTCGTGTCTTTAGGTCTCTGACATAGGGTGGTAGACCACCCACTCCGATGGTTGAGAGGACTTTTCAGTCTTCTGCTTAGAAACGTGGAGCCGCCTCTTTATAGGTGTTGTTTTGATAACATTGGTTCTTCAGAGTCAGTGTGTGAGACTTTTACGGACTTGAACGATCTTGCAAAGGGAGAACCTGTGCATAATATTTTCATGGCTAAAGTTCCTGATGATACCAACCAAGGAACCCCTTCACAAGGGGATTCTTTTGTTTTTCCTTTCTTCAGAAATGTTGGTGTCCCTTTGATGGCCACTTTGTACATTCCTGGGTTGAATCTGGGACTACCAGTTTGGTTGGGTACCATTCCAAATGTCCTGAATGCTCTTGACGCTTCTCAGTTAAGCACCTTAAGTCATGGGCACCCTGTTTATTTTTCTTCATTAGAAAAGTCTTCTCCTCCTCCTTCTCCCGCCTCTGGTGAAAGTACAGTTACTAGTAACTGGTAGTCTAAACTAAGTAGAAAGAGGAATAATAGGAAGAAGAAATCACCAACCTCTGCGATTCATGTTGGAGATAGGTCGACAACCTCTACAAGTCACATTGAAGACTAGCACCCAGCCTCTGCAAGGTATGTTGGGGGCACACACCCACACTCTACAAGCCATGCTGGGGGGAAAAGTCTAGTCACTGCTAGTCATACTGGTAATAGGTTTGTAGCCTCTGCAAGTCATGTTATCGACCCATCACAAACCGCTGCAAGTCATGTTGGAGATGTGCAACCAACCACTGCTAGTCATGCTGGGGGCATTAATTCTGTTGAGAAACCTATACAGATAGGATGTAAGCCTAAGTTCCCTTATAATCTTTGTAAGGGAGATCACCTTACTCATTTGTGCCCTGGCATTCCAGAGGTACAAAGATTGTGGTCCTTGTCTGCAAGCTCTTATGATTATGAGTCTTCTGAGGTTTCCTCACAGTTTATTCAGCCATTGGTTGAGAAAGTGGTCACGCTGATGCAGTCATCGGCTGATCCCACTCCTCTTTTGAGGGGTGAGGTGCCTTTAGACCTTGTAGTCTATCATCTTATTCAACCATTGGTTGAGAAATTGGTCACGCCGATGCATTCATTGGTTGATCCCACTCCACTTTTGCGAGGTGAGGTGCCTTTAGACCATGTAGTCTCATAGCCTATTCAACCATGGGTTGCGAAATTGGTCATGCCGATGCAGTCATCGGCTGATCCCACTCCTATTTTGGGGGGTGAGGTGCCTTTAGAGCATGTAGTCTCACAACCCATTCAGCCATTGGTTGTAAAAGTGGTCATGTTGATGCAGTCATCTGATGATCCCACTCTTCTTTTAGGGAGTGACATGTCTACCGACTATGTTTTTAGCATTTTTGGTTCAGTATTTTCAGAACAAGGGAGCATTCCGCTCGCTCCAAGCACACCCCCTCCAAGCCCTAGAATGGTTTCCTTTGATTGGAATGACCTTGTTGAGCCTCGTCTTCCTTCCTCCGCACCCTTTCAAATAAGGGTTGAAGTTAATTCAACAAACATTTATCGATGTATCGTGGATGAAGGATCCTCTGCAAGTATTTTATCCTCCTCAGTTTGGAAAGTCTTGGGATCTACCGAGCTTGTGTCTTCTTTGCATGAACTGTTGGCTTTTGATAGACATCCTAGTGAATATTTGGGGGTTCTTCCTCAGTTACCTATCTCGTTAGGTGGGAAGATTGTCCGTATCGATATTATAGTGGTGCAAGGCCCGTTAGATTTCAATATGCTTCTCGGGCGTGATTATGTATATGCTATGAAAGCTGTGGTATCTACACTCTTCCGGGTGATGCATTTCCCTCACAATGGAAGCATTGTCACTATTGACCAACAGGCATCTGATAATCACCATCCTAATTCAGCATTAGTTCATGCTTCCCCTTTATATATTCCTATTGTTCATGTAGACTCCACCCCGCCACGGGTTAATTATGTGGTGTCTTATCCTCGGTGTTCAATTGCTTCTGAGCAGGAACCTGTGCAATCATGTTTTCCTTATCGAGACTTGTAATCAGTAATTGATCCATTGGTGTATCTAATGTGTAGTGAACCAATTTAAAGAACCAAGAGGTTTAACGCGCTCTTGTAATATTCTGTACACTCTTTTAATAATAAACACAGGCCAATATAACCACATACATTTAAGCACAATTAAACACATTTAAAATATAGAGTGAAACATATCTCGTTACTGCTATAATCACACATTCCATAGCATTTAACAATAATTCATTTACATAGCGAAAGCATGATACATAAGCATAATTCAAATACTTATCTTTTAACAGCTGTAGAAAACACCAACCGAGTGCAGGCCTTCCACGAACCTCCCAGCCTTAGACCACACTGTTCATCAGCTCAACAGTGGGTCACCCCCGAGCTGGGACTGAGCTCCACCCCAAGGCAAGGAATCCTAGGCTAGGCTGAGATTACAGGGAAGACATCACAGAAATATCTAGAAGGATTCTCCCAAAAGATGTCATCTTACGCCCACTACTACTAGACCCTCATTCCCCACATGTTTGTTCCGCCCGAGAGTATACACCTTCACACGCACATTCCATCGGTGCTAACCTCCCCTTCTGGGTCTCGACAACAGGTCGGATCAGGAAGTCTCAGAGCCCATAGCTGGTGTTGGGCACTCTCTGGAAGACACCCCTTCCTAGCAAACTCTTTCACCTGGAAAGAGTTGCTCGCAGGCCTGAAAACCTGCCTTTTCAAACCACAATCACCTCCCTCTCCTGGAGAGAAGTTACACACAGGCTAAACACGAATTCACACTGGCCAGTAAGCCACGCGCAGTCTAGCTCTGCGTGGCCACAACATCCAACTAGAAAACAGACACGGGCTTCTCGCACAGGCTCAACAATGGCGCATGGTCTCATGGTGTTGAATTCTGGGAAACGTGCGACAGCAAACCCGCGCCAGGAACCACACAGACTCGAACCTCTCAGACAAGAATTGTATCAGGGTATTTCAGAAATCCACACAGGCTTTTCGACTCTTTTTCGGGGAGGAACAGAAGGTGCGCGCTATCTCAGCACGACCCGGGCCTTTTCTGGTTCGGAGGATGAAAACTGGGTAATCCTGCAGAGGTTGTACGGGTTCCCCCTCAGAGGTTCCGGTCGAATGGCGAAGATTCCCCACACACTGTTCCTCTCAGCTCTTATGTTTGCATGCACCAGGGTTGACACTTGTCACCCTGGGAACTGCATGTGTTCCATACGTACGCCCTTCTCCCACCACTTGGGAAATCACGGGTCCTTCCAAAGGACTTAGGTTAAAATAATATATACATGGCTCTTTTTGGGAATAATATTAAAATATTATTCCAGGCCTAATCCCCCTAGGCTTAGCCCCTAGGTTCAACACTCAGCCCTTTTCCCACCTTTTAGCCCCTAGTTCCTTGCCCGTTATGTGGACGCTCAGTCCCCCATCACTCTTTCATCGTGGTCGATCTGCACCGGCAGTATTTATATTTTATTAATTGACTTGCATACATACAAGTATCTCACAGGCTCCTGGCCTTCAACACTTAGGCTCTCAGGCCTAATCAAATACATAAGTCTACCGACTTATACAAAACTTGGCTCACCAGCCTATAACACATATTTACAATCTCTTTCAGAGCATGGT
>ML778050.1:1309073-1333442 GCA_009831015.1 Picea engelmannii | reverse complement strand
CTAAAGCAAAGAACATAAAAATAACATGAATATACAAATGACAAATTTTACCTACTATATACAACACATAGGTGTACTGGCATCAGTGCATGGGGGCCCTTCCATCCTTCAGCAAGTACACCATAATCTTAACACGAAATAGAAATCAAAATGGAAGCATGTCTTGTGTTCAAAAGAATATGATTACATCTTCATTCCAACATAAAATCTCCTCTCGACTAACCTCAAGAATCAACCTATCAATTCAAAACATGAGCATTTCCTGAACTTCACACCTATATCTCCATCTATCTCTATCTTCCATCTCCATATATCCTTTTGAAAGGAGAAGGCTCTCCTATTTATACAAGAACATAAGAAGCTACATCATTAATGGAGATCCACTATTCTCTCCCTAGATCCATAAAAATCTCATATAGTTACAACCAAATGGAAAATGTTGAGACACATATCCTTTTTGACCTTTATCCAAATCTCCTTCCATATCTTGAAGAGAATTCGAATTTGAGTATTGGAGGCCACATAAGAGTGTCTTGGAAGCTTCCAAATCACCTACACATGTCAACAAACTCATTCTAATTGTTAGGTATAAGTATAAGCATATTATTTTCTAAAGTTTAACCACAAATTCACTTAAAATGTTAAGAATTGATAAACTTTGGAAAAGCATAGTTATAACCCAATAATGAGGTAAATTTAATGATGTGGAGGTGATATGAAGGTGAAATGGAAGTAATTGTGAAGGTTTTAGTGAATTAATGGAGTGAAAATAAGGACCATTTTGAGACTCAACACACCTTCTTATGGAAACATTGTGTAGCCTTTGTTGCGAGTTCTCTAAACCTGTATCTGAGTCTGTCACACATGAAGTAATGTTCCGCCAACTGAGTATCCCATCTGCAGTTGGATTTATGTAATCCTCATCGTGCGCAGTTGTTCTGTACAACTGGTTGATTTCCTCCCAAGTATAAACAAGTATGTTCTACAAGCCTTTCCCCTTCTGATGGGTCCAATGGCGTGATGACCATGTATTCTCCTGACTCAAATGTCATTTTTTGTGTCTTTAAATTGATTATGGCTTGGTTATCAAACACCCAATCCAAGCCAAGCAATGTTGGATATGGTGTTGTGTCATCCACTATTTATATCACTTCGAAGTCTGCTTTAGTGTGCACTCCATCCATGTCTATTGTCACTCATTTCAGTCTACCAATTGGTAGGACTCTATGTTGGTTTGCTAGTTTCATCTAAACAGGTGAATATCCTAATGTGGGCTCTCCCATACATTCCCATGTCTTCTTTGGTAACACATTGAATTCAGATCCTAGATACAGTATGATGTATCCCATGTTGAAATCTCCAATGTTGGTATTCAGCCTGAACTCTCTACTTGTCCGTCTCCTTGTATGTAGGTGGTTGACTATTTTTTGTTCTATTTTTCCTTTTGTCTCTATGCTACATTTTTCTTATATGTTTTGAAATATTTTGACAACGGATGGATCATTCAATAGTTTTACACATGATTGTAAAAAGCCTTTGATTGTACTTACTTGTCCCAAGGGTTTCATTTATTTGGTATGATCCAACGATGGAGGCATATCATACTCTAGTTCTCCCTTGCTTTGTTGTGGAGTCGAAGTCGACGCGGTGTCTTTCTTCATGAATTCTTGTCTAGCTCATTTAAATATTTCCTTCTCGTTCTACGCATCGAATTATCTCCTTGGTTCGGCATTCTTCTTGACCCACTAGTGTTGTATTGGTTCTTGTCGGACTGTGTCATTTCCTGTTTTATCTCCTCTACGCATAACTATGTTAATGTTTCATCTTTCATCCCTTGCTTCGACTAAAATCCATTGAACATTCTGGTTGTTTTGATTACTCTTTTCCTGGATCTTCCCTAGTAACGTAGGACATTCTTCTGTGTCATGATCTGACACATGACAATACATATAAGTTGTTGGTGGAAGTGGAAATTCCCTTGCATAATGTCCCTGTTGTTGACATTTGTGGCATACCACTAGTCCTCTACCTCTTCCAAAGCATCCTCTCGCTCGTCCTCCACCTCTGTAGCCAGCTCGATCTCCTCTTGACGTGTTATACTGAGGCGACTGATTGTACTACACGATATTGTATTGAGGTTGCGTTGTGTTGTACTATGGTTGTGCGGTATTGTATGGTTGTTGCACAGTGTTGTATGGAGATGGTTAAATTGTGGTGCATCTTGCCCAGTCATCATTTCTGCCTGCACCCTATATGCATCTGATGTATTTTCTTGCATCAAATCCATAGTTCTACAATCTTTGTCATTGTGGCCCACTAACTTACAAAAGTTGCAATATGAACTCTTTGGGACTGTCTGGTATTTCTACATCATTGGGCAATGATATGGATTGTGGCCTGGTTTATTACAAATTTCACACCATAGTCCTCCTGTTGGTAACAAATTTAGCATTCTTTCTGCCATATACTGTGTGAATGTTGGACATTCATTCTTGTGGTGTCTTTTTGTTCTGCATGTGGTACACCAAATGGCTTCTCGTTTTTCCTTACTTTTGTTCTGGTTTAGTTGGAACGTTAAGTTCTTTGAATCCTCCTTCAGTTCTTCGATGGATGGATCTGTCTGTTGATATTGGTTTTCTTCCAATTGCAGGGCTTCCTGCGGAGCCTCTGCCTATGTCTGAAACTTTTGTTGTCGTAATGGTTGTTTTAAGTGTGGTAGCAGTGAATTGACGAACATGTGCTTGTGTTGCATATCGGTGATGAGATATTTCAACTTTTAGTTGGAACGTTAAGTTCTTCGAATCCTCCTTGCTTTTGTTCTGGTTTAGTTGGAATGTTAAGTTCTTCGAATCCTCCTTCAGTTCTTCGATGGATGGATCTATCTGTTGATATTGGTTTTCTTCCAGTTGCAGGGCTGCCTGCGGAGCCTCTGCCTATGTCTGAAACTTTTGTTGTCGTAATGGTTATTTTAAGTGTGGTAGCAGTGAATTGACGAACAGGTGCCTGTGTTTCATATTGGTGATGAGATATTTCAACTTTCCTTTCAGTCGCTTGAATCTCTGGTCAATCTCCCATACGGATTCTCTTGGTTTATGTCTAATCTCGTTCATGTACTGATCTTCTGGACTTGGCTTCTGGAACTCATTTATCAGTAATTTCTTGATGTCTACAATCGTTATGGTTGTCCCTGGTGGAGTTTTTGAAGCTAAACTCATATACCAATCCAGTAAATGATCCCTTTGTGTAATCGCTAGTTGTGCAAGTTTAGTATCTTCGTATGTGATTTTTTTTTCTTCCCAGATCTTCTCACAGATGAAAAAATGTTTTTCCGAGTCCTCTGAGACTTATCCTTTGAATTCTGGTAACCTGATGGTGGGATCGTGTCCTTCTATCCTGAACACTGAACTACTACCTCTTCACGGTGCAGATACTTGACTAGTGTTTCCTGAACTGGCTCCTCCAGTTGTTGTTTCTTGTGTAGATGTACTTCCTATTGCCTTTCTTCTCCCCAAATTTGGTTGTCTAAACGGTGGTGTTCTCTTTGGTGTATTAGTCGCACATGGGTTTATGGGTTCCACACTGACATTAATATGGATAGGATTGTTGCCTTCTCTTACCATTTATGGACCTCTTGTCCTCCTCTCATATGTTGCACACAGGATTTCCTCAATCTGCTCCATAGCCTGGAGATCCTCTACCTCTTCTTCATCACTTGCCAAGCCTTCCCTCGCGACTATGGCTCTCCTCTTGGTATTCACCTTGTATTGGTAGGGTACTCCACTGTGTTTCTTTCCGGATGTCATCATTATCCGCTTGATCTGGTCGTCATCCATCATGATTGGGTCCAAGGGTTCCTCCTTCTTTCCCTTATCCATTCCTCCTTCCATTTCTCCTCTTTTTGTCAGTGCTTCCCCCCTTCCCCCATGCACGCAGGAAGTTTAGTTGTTTCTCTCCATTGTTATTACCCCTTTGTTGTATAGTAGTATCTTAATAGAAGTATACAACGATCTAATATACCTTCCTCGAGGCCCATGTAGAAATTATTTCTCTGCTGCGATGTACAACTTCATTGTATCTACGGAAAACTTTGTTATAAATCATACTACATTACTGTGGAGCCAAAAATCCACTGTGCGGGTGAATTTGTTGTTCACCTACTGTAACTACTCAATCTGTAATGAGGTCCACTCTAACTGTCAAATATGGTTTGTTGCATGGTTATCCTTCAAACTTAGTATCAACTCCTGCAATAAGTGTGGAAAATCACAGAAAAAGACTTCATGCAAATCAGTAAACACGTATTTCTCAAGATATTTGTGCGGTGTTACTCTAGGGTTTATGTTATCTTTTTGTGCAAACTCCAGTTCTTTTGTCTTCAGCCAGATTTAGATATTGGCTTTTGTGGGATTCCACGGTCTCAATGTCCCCTTCTAGCAGCTCATTCCTTTCACCTTCTTATCGTCTGATTCTGCATTCTCTTGACCCGCCTTCCACAGATCCTCAACAGATACCATCTTCTCAATCCTATATTGTTCCAACCAATGTAAATGAAACCATTTGTTGGTTATTATTTATCTATATGTTTGATTTTGTATATTTAGCATGTCTAACCCAAGATTCAAGTCTACTTGGGGTTCCAACAAAGCCTCTAAAACTATAGGCCCACCTGGTGAACCAGAAGGCAACGCAGTGCATGGAGTGCACTGCATAGTCTCACCCAAGATAGTCTTAATGGGTGGCTACAATACTCATGTGTTTGCATCCCAGGATTGAGTGGGGATCTGAGAAATGTGCGTTGAGAGTTCTATTTTAACTTATTAACACAATAAAGTGTCATTCACGAATATGCATGGACTATAATCAACTCATTCAATTAGCATATCAACAACTACTGAAGACAGTAAAGAAACACATGCATTCAATCACATAACACAAGTTTTATCGTGGTTCACCCCCTCTTGGGCTATGTCCACAAATATCTAGCTCTCAAGCTCTTTTATTATAGCAGTTCCAAAACTACAGCGCCACGTGCTTTACAACTCTTCTCAGTTGGGTCGAGATCTATTGTGAGGCCAAATAGATCGACCAGGCTCCTCAGCCTACGATATAACCCTCAAGATCTACCCTCCTTACTCCTCTCCAGCTCAACAACTTACAAAATTAGGTCGTATAGCAAAATATTACAACTAGTTATCGAAACAGGACTCCTCCTCTAGACTCTTTATATCACGTCTGACTCTGGTCTCTATTTCCTGGCTAGCACCCTCTATGAGACCTAGGTATCTATATTTATACGTTTTTGGCTCTCCAACCATTACAATGTATTGCAAAAACCCTAACCCTGACGCCATTAGGTCTTCCATGCATGCGCGCGTGCTGCTCCTCCTTCCAGTTGTCGCTTCCCTCGTGCATGCTTTCTTTCCAAAAATAACCTTTCTTTCCACTTTGGCCTACTTCCAACACCCCTCCACATGTGTCTCAACTAGTATCTCATTATGTTTGATCCTCCTCCTCCTCTTCTTATGATCATATCACCATTCGTCGATCATTTCCTTTCTCCTAATCCACATGTCTCATCATCCATCGATCCCTCTCTTCCTCCTCTTCCTCCACATGTGTCACAAGATTTTGATGCATTGGACACTATGATCACATCGGGTATTGTTGATGCACATATTCATGATATTGATATAGAGACACTTGATAGTTCCCTTGTGCCAACATTTGTTTCTGAGATAGTTGTTCTTGATAGGGGCTCTACCTTTAGTAGTAGAGACAATGATGCACCTAACTCTAGTGGTGGACCTAGCTAGTAGTGGTACTAATTGACATTTATATTGATTGTTTTATATTATATTGGAGATCTATATATGACATGTTTATTGTAGATTTTTTTGAGATGTATGTTTGACATGTATACTCATATTTATATTGTTCATGTATATTATGTTTTTCATATAATGTTGTGGTTGTTATTGTTGTTTAATTTATAAAATGTAATATTAGTGTGATGTTGACAAACATTGTTAATGATTTCAAGGTGAATTGTTTGTTGTCCGACAAGTTACAATATTTTGATTAAACGTGTTTCGAAACAAAAATACTTAAATATGATGAGTGAAATGATTGTGATTTGAATATTTATGTATTTTTCATATATTATAATAATAACATTAAAACATAATTATTCACTAATAATAATGTTGATGATGTAATAATAATGTTATTTTTTAAGTTTTTATTATTCAAAGATTACAAGACAATTATAATATAATTGTTTACTAAAATAACAATGATTATATTTTATTAATATTTAATTTTTCGAAAGATTTTTTTTTTCTCTTGTAACTAGGGGAATTGGTAACAACAGAAGTATCGTACTCGCGTGACACGGTGTTGAATCCTGTCGGTTGCCTTATAACCCCTAAGGAGGAATGCACAACCCGCAAGCACGCCCTCCGAGTAAATCGGGGTGAGAATCGACCTTGAGACCTCTTTTTACATATTTCCTTCCATTTACACGGCACTTGCCAATCGGTCTACACCCCTGCGGGCCTTCAAAAGATTTTATTAATTTATATTATCCAACTTCTTTTTTTTTGACGCAAACGGTTATGGTTTATATTAAAGGGGTGGCAAAGCCACTGATTCAGTTACAAACTGGCCCCAAGTGTCTTCGGGCCTACATTCCTGATTACATTCTACTTTGAATCTATACCTATTAACTGACTTAGTTCCCTTACTGCTTAGCGTGTTGCTTATTTAAAGCCTCGGCTGAAACAAATTGCCAGAGTGCTTGTAGAGCCTGCTTACAAAGACTTTTACAACAAGAGATTACTTCTTTTCCTCCTGGCTCCAGTTGTTGTTCAGTTGGGCCATCTTAGCCTCCAGCTGTTCCATCCTCTCATCAAATTCTTGTTGTGGGTTATATTATCCAACTATTATAATATATGAAATTTATTCAATTAAATTTAAAATAATAAATATAGAGAATAATAATACATTTTGATCTATACGCTTTCATGAAATGGTTTCACAATGTTTTACTCTAATACGGACTTTATGAATCATTTATTAAAAAATAATATCACCCGACATTTTATAAATAATATTTTAAGAATTAGTAAAATTGGCAAAGGATTCTATGCTTTTAGATAAGTATGGATCATTAACATTATCCTTAATTCTGACTAGGCTCTAGAAAAAGACTCTTTTAGAATTTCCATGTCCTTCCTATACTGAAACTTATTTCAAGGAGAATGTGAAAAGAATTACTAATATAAGTTTATATGATTATAAAACAAAAGGATGGAGTGGAATAGCTACTATCTAGCAAGTGGAGGGTATTCCTTTCAATGTGTAGCCATCTGTAGATGAGTTCATTTTAGTGGTGTTTCAGCTAGTTTAGAAGGCTTTCTATACAGTTATTTACTACAGTATTTGTATTGACGTTAGTGCGATGGGACAGGTTCCCCCTAGCTGTCTGAGGAGTTTGGGCTATTTAAAGTTCATGGTTTCACATATATGCCTTACTTGTTCCAAGGATATGACAGTATATGTGCCTGTCCTACATATCTAACATGTCTTAACGATCTTTGGCATTTTTTATTACTTCATACTGGTGCAGGAGTTTTGTTGGAACTCTCCCCCGAGGCGACCTGCGGTTGCTAGGTGGTGAGGGTTAGAACTGTTGAGTAGGATTTGATGACGAAGGAGGCCTTCAATGCATTCATGAGTGTGTCTGGCGAGGAGATGTGGGCAAGAACGGGTTTATTTGAACCACCCTCTTTGCATTTAATCCAGCAGCATCATGGGAAGGTGTCTTTATTACCCTCATTAATGACGCCTTTACCGACCCCTTATACCTCACCTAGCAATGTTTCTCTGCATGTTCCTAGTATTCCCTCGTCTGTTCCTCAGACTGGTGATACTACCTTTGGACTGAGCTCTTTCAGACGATTCACAAAGGATTTGGGTTTACCTAAGAGATTGGTAGCTAAGTCTAGGCCGCGGAGACCATTTTCTAAGAAAATGTGGCCACCAAACAAAACGAGAAGGAAGAAGACCCTAGGAGATGATTTGGGGCTTGAGGAAGCTGCTCATCTAGCTCTGAATGCAGTGGTTAGATGATTCTCCTATAGGATAAGGTGCACTACTCCACTATACACCTGGGTAAAGAGCCAGTGGCTTCCTGTAGTGAGTTATATACCAAAGGTATATTACCTACCGCGTGAGTGGTTTGTTTTCGTTTTTCACTCGCTTGAGGATGCGGATAAGGTACTTGTGGGCTTATGGCCTTTCAATGGAGGAAGCCTTATGTTAAAAATATGGAGGTTAGCTTTCGACCTGGCCCAGGATTAATTCCAGTATAGGCATTTATGGGTTCTTTTACCTGGACTCCCGTTAAACTTCTGGAGTTATAAGACACCTGTGGCTATTGGGAATTTGATTGGTCGGTTCATTAGTATGGACAAACAAGCTCTTAAGGCTCCCGATAGAAAATTGGGTAGGATCTTGGTTGAGGTGGATATTCACTCAGGGTTGTTGGAGACCCTTGAGATTCAGTGGAGAGATCAGTTTTATACACAGAGACTGGACTACATTGGTCTTCCTTTCCGCTGCACATTGTGCCGAAGAACGAGACACCTAAGAGATTCCTACAGGGGACTAGCGACAGAGGAGGAACCGGAGGACGAATGTCCTCACAAGTTACAAATATGTGAATCACCAGAGGTGACCACAGTGGACTTCTACACTCCTTGGTATGGGACGAGGGATCACTCAACTTCCTCGTATACAGACTCGCTAACAAGTAAACTCAGACTATTTTGTCCTGCCTTATATCACTCATTGACCTCTTTGGAAAGGTTAGTTTTGGATGCTTCTATTTCAGAGATTGAGATGCATATACAAACTCCTTCTTCCATGTCAACCCCTCAAATTGACACAGTGGAATTTGAGCACACTTCTTTTAGCAACATGGGTGACTTGACCCTACCGGTTACTCTTCCTACACCTGGGAGGGAAGGGAATGGGAGACTCCCTTGCGATCCTTGTTTACACCCTGGGTTAGCTCCACCTACTATTGCTCCTGCTATTATTTCGTCAGATACTGTATCGACAGTGGAAGGGGGGAAGGATACTCCCATACTTTCAATTTTTTGTGAGGAAGAACCTGACGACCATACTTTTGCGGAAGCTTTGGATAACTTAGTACCACCTCTTCATGAGGTGGGGGATCTCATTCCACTTGTTACCTTTCTTGGTAACTTTGTTATCCCTCCTCCAGTTGCCTCATAATTGTCCAAAAAATTGAGGGATGGATATGGGGGGACAAGATCCAGCTATGCATGGTCCAGAGGCTTGGGTTTTGAGACCTCACCTATCAAGATGAGGAGTGTGAGGAAGAAAGCTACACTATCACATGTCTTATCTGATGTTGTTAATACTACTACTGGTTCTGATACTAGGATGCTTAGAGGATTAAAATCCCTAGCATAGGCTAAAATATGATACTTCTCACTTTAAATGTTAGAGGGGTGGGAGGAGCCTTAAAAACTGTCTCCATGCGTAGACTTTTCACTACTGTTAAACCTGATATAATATTTCTACAAGAGACCTTGGTCATGGAAGAAAAGGCTCGCCATTTTATGCAAAAAATTGTTCCCAATTGGTATATGTGTGTGGATAGTTCAGTTGGCAACTCGGGTAGGCTATTGACAACTTGGGATCCAAACAAGCTTACCTTAGATCCTACTTTGTGTGGTGGGGGCATTTTTCTCTCGGGTGTCACTTTAGATACTCATTGTGTTTTAAATTTGCTTAATGTTTACGGCCCTTGTTTTGAAAGAGTTTCTTTTTGGGATCATTTAGTAACTAAAGGTTTTTTAGCTACTAAAAGATTGATAATTGCAAGAGAGCTGAACTTTACCATAGGTGAGGATGAAATTTGGGGCAAATCGACACACGTGGATAGAAAGGAAAATTGTTTTCTTGACCTGATCAAGGATAATTCATTGGTTGATTTGGCTCTGGATGTCTTGGTTCCTACCTGGAGAAATGGAAGAGCTAGGGATGCCTTTATTGCTAAATGTTTGGACCACATTCTTGTTGCGGAAGGCCTGATATCTATGGTTGGAAGGTATTGCTCATGGATGGAGCTCCCTTACATTTCAGATCACGCTCCTGTCATTGCGCAACTAGACTTCACTCAGTCAAGGGTGGCCTACCCTTTTAAATTAAATCCATATTGGTTGGTGGAGAAGGAATTTTATCAGATTGTGAAAGAGGTATGGGGGGACCCTATATTCCTAGAGCAATTGGACATTCAACTTAGATTTTTTTGGAAACTCAAAATTTTAAATTCTAGAATGAAGGCTTGGGTGCGCAACACTAGACGAGAGAAACTCCGTAAAATGAAATCACTGGAGGAGGACATCAGTAGGGGATTTATGGAGATGACAAAGGATGGATTTGACAGGGCTATTGAAACACTTCTAAAAAATCTGGAAACAGAACACAACGACCTGCTTAGGACTAAAGAGGAGCATTGGTGGCAGAAAATTTGTGCCACCTGGATGAAGTGTGGAGACTGCAATACAAAATATTCCCATAAATTTGCTAGTGTGCAAAAGAATCAGAAACATATATGGGAAATAGAGGCAGATAACAGTCAGTCTATCAGAGGTCAGAAGGAAATTAAAGATGAGGTGACTAGAGACTTTAAACAATTATATGCCTCTGATGGAGCCTGTGTCCCGATGGAGCAAGCTAATCTTGCCAGTCATTATCAACATTTTGTGACAGAGGAAGACCATTTAATTTTAGATAAGCATGTATCAAAACAGGAGATATGGGAGATTCTAAGGCACTTTGCAAAAGACAAAATTATGGGCCCGGACAGCTGGACTATGGAAATTTTTACCCATTTTTTTGATTTGGTCGGTGATGATTTACATAGTATGGTTTAAGACTCAAGGCATCATGGTAAGATAAAAACGGGCTTTAAATTCCACATTTCTGTTGCTAATACCGAAGGAGAATTCCCCTCGAAAGTTTGGGGATTTTAGGCCCATAGAACTTTGCAATCTTTTTTATAAAATTATTTCTAAAGCGATTGCCATCAGAATCAGACCGATTCTTTCAAGAGATTTATCCATAGAACAGTTGGGATTTCTGAAGGGCAGAGAAATATTGAATGTGGTGGGGACGGAACATGAATGTATTCATAGCATCCACTCAAAAAAACAAAAGGCTCTGATCCTAAAATTGGATTTGAAAAAGGCATATGACTGTGTTAGTTGGGACTTCCTTCATTTAATATTGGCTCAATCTGGATTTAGTGTGACTTCAAGCTCTTGGATTATGAGTTGTGTGACAAGCACTTCCTTTGTGGTATTAATAAATGGCGAGACCTCAGACTTCTTTGGCAATGAGAGGGGACTTCATCAGGGGTTCCCTCTTTCACCCTTACTTTTTATACTAGTTATGGAGGACCTTAGTATTCTACTAAAAAAGAGGCAAGAGATATGAGAATTGGCAGTGGTCAAGGTCTCTAGAGTTGTCAAAATATTACATCTCATATTTTTTGACGATGTACTTATTATGATGAAGGCCTCCATAGAAGAACGGCATTTGGTGAAGCTTATATTGGAACAGTTCTACAGCGCATTAGGATTACATATCAACTTTGACAAATCTAAGTTTCACTATTCGGGCCTAGCCGATGCTGAGCTGGCAAGTCTCAAGGACATATTTGCTTACAATTACATGTATTTGACGAAAGGATTCAAGTATTTGGGCTATTTTATAAAAGCGCAAAAATCAACTTTTGAAGACTGGAGATGGTTGCTCAAAAAGTTTGATAAAAGGATTAAGCATTGGTGTAACCATTGGCTGACTCTGGGAGGTTGTTTCATTTTAGTCAAGGCGATTTTGGAATCTCGGGCGGTATATTGGATGGCTCTCACGATGGTTCCTACCTCTGTACTAACAAAAATTTGGCAGTTGATTTATGATTTTCTTTGGTCGGGTGGTCGTAAAGACCATGGTTTACATTTGTGTAACTGGAGACAACTTTCTAAACCGAAAATACCTTGAGGCTGGGGTCTCAAAAATCCTTTTATTTTCAGTCAGGCACTCGCAGATAATTCTCTATGGAGAGTGTTGATGGAGGATGGGATATGGCATTGTGTGATTAAAGACAAATACCTTTCATATACTTCAGTGGCTACCTGGCTTAAAACTCCTCAGGTTATTCAACCAGTGGCTTCACATTTCTGGAAAATCCTGATGAAATCACTGCCTCTCATAACTCATTGGTTGAGCTGGAAGCCTGGAGGGGGTGTTGTGATCCTAATTTGATTAGATAAGAATCTAGGGATTGGGTCAATTTCCTTCATGTCACAGGAGATCTTAATGGTGTTAAGGACCCACAATATTCACTATCTGTACCAAGTGAAGAAGCAATCATCTAGGGGTTTTATTATTGATCAATGGAAGTCCAACAATGAATTGGGTCTCACAGGACATTTAGCTCTGGAATGGACAAATTTTACTAGGGAGATCATTAGTTCAGGGATTCATCTTCAATCGGACAAGGATAGATTACTATGGACGAGAGGAGATCAGTCGGGTACTCTTTCAGCAGAAAATGTATATAATGTTGTAGCTGCCAAGTTTTGGCCTCAACAACTTCTGAATTAGCGCAACCAAATCTGGACCTGGGATTTGGATTATAAGATTAAATTTTTTATGTGGTTAGTATTGGAAAGTAAGACTCTTACTTGGGATTCTCTTCAAAGACGAGGTTGGATCGGCCCGGGTATATGTACTCTTTGCTTCAAGGATGAGGAGTCTATCACACATATGTTCATTGATTGTCAGTTCACTCATTCTCTGTGAATTTATTTACTTGATCATTTTAATATTACTACTTCCTGGGATGGTCGATCCATAAAGAATTGTGTGGATAATTGGATAAAGACGAAAAAATCATTTAAAATGCTACCAATTATTGTATGCTGGCAACTGTGGGTGGAAAGGAACAGTTGTTTATTTGATTCTATTTCTCCTACACTTAAAAGGGTCAGTATTCTTGTGAGGGGTATGGTGGATAGTGATTGTAGAATGGATTGTGTTTGGAACCAGCACGGGATCAAAAAGACACCTGAGCTTAACTTGGATACTATTTGTTGGTTCGGCCGAGCTGCACAGGGCAACGGACTTCTTAGCAGAGCTAGGGGCATTATTAAAACGGTTGTCAACTCAACCTATAGATGGACTCTAAATTATGGCTAGGGTACTAACACCAGGGCAGAACTCATGGGTTTGTGAGCCTCCTTAACATTAGCTCAAAGATTAAACATCGCTCAGTTACATGTACTAGAAGACTCCAAGATTATTATAGATTGGATCAACCAGACCTGCAATTTAAAAGTGGCAAACCTCTTGGGTTGGATGAAGAAGATTAGAGAATTGTCTCATTCTTTCTCTTATATCAAATTTGATCATATCTATAGGGAAGAAAACGTAGAGGAAGATGCTCTGTCCCAACTTTCCCTTCAGGTTCCTGAAGGTAAGATTCATTACAACAATTGGCAGGATGGCCACGAGGGCCCACCACTTTCACTCTGCCTCTATATTTGATCTTTTGGTAGTGGATTGTATTTTTTCCTCCTTTTTTGGTCATGTATCAGTACTCAGGTATAGTGTTATATCTCATCATGTGGGGTACTGATCAATATAGATCCATGTTGCAGATGGAAGGAAGTGGCCTCACCATTCACCTTCCCGTTGTGGGGTTTGGTAATTATCCAATACTGTATATAGCTATGTATCCCGTCTTGGGATTGATCTTATTTTTTGATCAATCATTGTTAATACATGTGGAGGATGGCGACATTAGTATTGTTTGTAACTTGTGAACCACATATTAATATATGGATAAATTTTCTATTTGGAAAAAATGATGGAGTGGAATAAGTGAAAGTCATGATAGTTGCACTAGTTAAGGTGGGGAATGCCATCAAAGTTAGTAATGCCAAATACACCACAAGTAATGTAAATTTTGCACGATGTTATTTTGTTGGAATTGTCCTTAGAAGTTCCATCCATGTAAATATATATTTATTTGAATTTTAATTTTCTCAAACAATAAAAAATTTGAGGTTTGAATATTTTTTAATATATTCATTTTCGTTAAATAAAATACAATTTAAAATCAATATTTACTATTGTATTCCACCAACTTTGTGATATCTCAATTAATGCTTAGTAATTCAAAGGTTAACATAATCATATTTCAATACAATACAACATAAATTTGTTATAACAAACAATAAATATGACAATTAAAATATATAAAAACCAAATCTTATGCTTGTACGTCTATTTAATGTGTTTTCAATATGGTGGTTATAAATGGTTGTTAACTTTGCATATCCAACATAATTATAAAATGAAGGAAAAGAAAACATAATTTTCCATTATAGATAATAAAATGACATATCCACGATATAAATTTCCAAACAAATCATTTACATGAAATTAGTCTTCGTTGCCATCTCCCTGATTATCTTCCTCTCTTAGCATTGTAAAATTGTTGTTCTCAAAAATATGTTTAGATCTTGGATCATGTCTCAAAACAAACCACCAATCCCCATCCAACACATCTAGGTAAAAAACACTTGGTTGCAATGTTTTTGGAAAACATAAGGTTCCTTTCTTTCAACCCACATGTTTTTAGAGTTAATGCATATTATCCCACTATCACGATCTTCCTTCACATTTCTCTAGTCGAAAGTATCCCACCACTTTCAACAAAAAATAACACATTGAAATGATGAGAAGTCCACTTGCATGATCTCTTGTATCTTTCCAATGTAACCTAACTTCCCCTATATCAGGTTTTCATCACGGTGGATAGCATGACTAGATTGTTCAAACTCGACCTCCTCTCCACAATCTTGTGTGGTGTGGCCTTCATCAACATACTCAGTGTGAAAATGATGTCGATATACCCACATAGATGGGAAGAAATGCACCTATAAAAATGTGAACAAAGGGTAGTGTCGTATGTCTAATAACTGAAACATTAATAAAAACACAATACATGTTACAATTCAAATGTTCAATATTATAAATAGAATTTGGTACTAAGAGAGGTTATTACAAAGTTGTTGCACTCAATCCCTATGTTTAGTGCATCTAGATCTTCTCTACGTGGGTTACGACTGGACACCGCATATTTCTCTTATATCTAGTCAGCCACCCAACTGTTGGGACATATTTTGGGGATATTTTATTTTAAATGATGACGATAAGGCATGCTTCTGCCATTCAACCACCCAAAATTACTTCTTGTCACTATCCCATTTCCTTCTTTTCTCTTCATACAGCATGACCCATGGTCGTAGTGCCTCCACGTTCTAAAGAACAAATTTATTGATGGCATCCATTTCAAAATTCATTGATGTATACAAAAATTCAAAAAGAATAACATGAGATCAAATATATATTATCAACTTAAAGAATGAATTTATTGATGGCATCAAAAATTTTAAATTTGTTGATGCATAAAAGAATTCAAAACAAATAGCATGGGATGAAATATATATTATCAACTTCAATGTAAACAATTTCTCTGTATTGAATTGACAAAATATAACTAACTTACTTTTTATCAAGTACCTTTTTTTGTTCGTTTGGAGTAGGTCCCCTTCCCTTATTGATCCAGGTGGATATCGGTGGCCACCCACCTATTGAATTGACAAAATATAACTGACTTACTTTTTATCAAGTGAATTTTTCTATTCGCTTGGAGTAGGTCCCCTTCCCTTGTTGATCCAGGTGGATATCGGTGGCCACCCACCTTTTCCAACTGGCTCAAAACAGTTTTCTGGCAATTTTGGCTATTTACTATTTTTAGCAATTTTTAACTTCCGGGGCCATTTTGAGGGCCTAAATGAAGGATTTTCAGGATTGAGCTTCTCAATGATAGCCAAAGGCATGATTGAGCTACCAAAATGAATCTCCTCAATGATACCTTTCCAGCGGGCTATCATACGCCTAAAACGGAGATTGTATGCAAAAGTTAGGACCTCGGGAAGTTGATGTACTAACTTACCCAAATGGGGCCCACATGACTTTTGGCGCTTCACCTCCTACGGTTAGGTTTCTGGATGTCTAGGGTTTTGGGCATTCCTGTTTATTGTAAAAATGCCTTAAGAGCTTCATTGTAATCATCTTCTTGCAAATGCGAGTAGCCGTCACATCTCTTCTCAGAGATAACCTGCCACCATTCTAGCGAGTCTTTCACTCTGTAATTTTACAGTCTCTGTACATTTATTTCATTAATAGAAATCGTGTATTATTTTATATCTATGTTTATGGTTGCATCTCTGATACTTTTTTGTTATATTATTGGATATCCATGATATCTCTGTGCATTTATTTATTATATCTCCACTCTCATTTCTTGCCGAAAATAAATCTGGATCACTTGTGTCCTCATATTGATGGTCGTTCCAAACGATTTCCCCTTTTGCTTCATCAATTTGCTTGATTTACTCACTGGCATAATAGAACGACTCGTATACTATGTACCCCTCTGCCATAGACCCCTCCAGTTTTGCCCTTTGTCGAACAAACCCCTTCAATTTTTTCATGTACCTCTCTAAGAAGAACATCCAACGACATGAGAGCACACCAGTTAATTCAACCTCATCAGGAAGGTAAATTATAAGATGGAATACAAGTCCATAAAACTCGTGGGCAGTTCCTTCTCAAACATACAAACAATCTCATCTATCTCTCACCACCACCGTGGAATTGTATCTGTATGAATCTCCCTTGATGTGATCCAACGTATAAATGAAAATAATTTCGATATGGCACATCGCAGCTCTTGGGGGAAGTCATGGTTCACACAATCATGCACGAACAAAGGATAATGACACTACAAAATAGACACACACATCATTAATTTCCATAAAATTGTGAGTGCATAGCATATTTTTACCAACGTCGGTATAGAACTAGAAGAATCATGTATTCAACATACATACCCTTAGAAGGTTTAGATGGCCATGTGATTTCAACCCTGACAAATTCTCATCTACAATGAAACAACATCATAGAGTTGACCCATATAAAGAAGGTGCCTTCCCACCCAATATAACATCCTTCTCCATAGAAATATCATTTTTCTTCAAAATCCATGGGATCTCACCTTCTTTAAAAGACCAAGAGGGACGAGCCTCTCCTCACGTTTCATTTCTTGGCCAATGTCTCTTTTTAGTATTTGAAACAATAAGATCTCTCCTGACAGCCATTGTGTCCCTTTTATTCCATGATATGTGCCTCCATAAAGAAGATGAAACATTTTTTAATATATGCATCGGATCTAGTAAGTGGCCAATCTTAAGATGCTCCCAATATGGAAGCTCATAAAAGAAAATTTTCCTTTTCATCCCAATGGACATTTTCTCAACATAGGTGTCAAAAAATTCAGGCTCATCAAACATAGGTTCCCCATTTGAATCAAAGAGTTATGCCATTTCCTTCTCCTTCTCTATGTCATATGCCCTATTTCAATATGTTGGTATCATTATTTTAGGTCTTCAGGTTCTCTTTGGTTTACCATTGAAAGCAGATGCAACTCTTCTATAAGGGTGGTCTTCTGGGAGGAATACCCTTGAATAGTCATACATTGGCTTTCGTAGGTCATTGGACCACCTAGACTTTATAGAAGGTCCACAACATTTACATCCATGATATCCTTTTGTTAAAATACCTGTGATGTTAACGTATACATAGCATGTTAGTGTCAAAAATATAGTTGCACCAAATGAAGTATGCCAAATAAAATTATAGATATAAAAAAATCGATGAACATGTTTACCGGAGCAAACTCCTAGTCCTGGATAATTGTGCGTGGTGTACGCATATATTCCATACAACGTAAAATACCTCTCCATTGGGATGGGTCTTGATACATCTTATACATTTATCCCTTACCATAATTGCTTAAATGCATTGATCAATGTTTAGACGAAGACATTCATTCTCTTCACTTGTCTTCTAATCAGGACTATAAGAGCCAACATAAGATGTTCGTTCTTCATGGGATACCTTGGGGGGGCATTTTTATTGATCACTACCACTGGCCAAACAGAATAGTTGGTGTTTTGGAGGGAATACGAGCTACCTCCATCCATAGCTATGCTCAATCAGAGACTTCGTACTTCATCCTTGAATTTATCAGGCCATGTGTCCTCTATATGCTTCATGGCTATTGAATCTGTTGGGATCCGCATAACTCTTGGCTCACTTCTATGTGATACATGCCACCCTTGCAACATGGATAATTGCTTGCAATGAAAGAGCCTTTGAATCCTTGGAATTATAGGCATGTGCCTCAATATCTTATGAGGAGGACCATGTGACTTACCCTTTTTATTTATTTATGGTACCTGTCATGCCCACATTCTAGACATATGTCTTTTTTCACATATACGTTTTTGTATAGAATACAATTATTCGAACATGCACGGTATGATATGTACTCGACACCCAAAATTTTCAGCATTTGCTTTGCCTCTATGCAACTATCGGGCAAGTTATTATCTCTCGGAAGTACCTTATCTTTGAATAACCTATAATTAGTGGGAAATAGAAATTTACACTGTCATTAAGCATGAATAAAATCAACCCTTTTCTTCCTTCATTGTGTGACAAGATTCCTTAAACATTTAGGGGACTTAATGGTTAGTTACCTCAAAAGTGTCGTGAAACACGCATCTGGAATACCATACATTGCTTTCAAGTTATGCAGTGGCGTTGTTGTCCTTAGCTGGGTAGGCCTTGCAAACTCTTGTATTAGACCAAATACAGGGGTGGTGGAAGCAGATTTTAGGTTTTCGTAAAAGGTATCTACAACATCGACGTCATCCCCTACTTCATTTTGTTGGAATGCATCTAACAAAATTCCCTCCATGGCCTGGGTATCCGGTAAGAAATCGTCCATACCAACCTCTATATCATTGCATTCATCCCCAACATGTGAAGGACTAGTGTTATTGTCGAGGTTTTGAATTGGTGACTCAAGACATAGTCAGAATTGAATAGGTGGTTGTTTCAACCATTCTCGGTATGCTTCCTCTCCGAGCTCTCTTTGTTTAGTAGCAATCTCACAACTTGACATCATAGCGGGGTGCAATGGTAGATGATAGATAGGTCACTTGTCATTAGAATCTTGATTGTAAAAATATTGAACATTGCATTGATAATATTAGTAACACAATGTTTTTAATATGTTCAAACATTATACCAAACACTTATTTAGAATCATGGACATTTTCTTCCTAATAACAAACATGAAACCAACCCCTTTATAAAACAAATGTCTAATTAAGCAATAAATTTACATTAGTTCCATTGAAAATCCAAAAACACAATTACACAATTATCTTTTTCTTACGCCCTACAGGGTTGTCTACATAAAAGAGATCAAGTTCACGATGTAATATCGTTGACCTAGACTGGTTGTTGGAATATGGCATGTTAGGATTGGTAAGGCAAAAAAGTTGTCCATTTTCATCAATCATTTGTTTGCGGTATCTTTTTCTTGATAAGAGATTGCGGAATTTTGGGACCACAAGAATATCTTGAGCATATGAGCTCGATCCTGAATCTTGATCCTACAAAATCCAATGAACAATTATTAAACTACACCTACATACATAACATAAATTCAATAAGATAAATGAATTATCAATAAAATATAGACATACTACAATTGACGTGAGAGAACTTGAAGGAGTTCCAAATATACGAAATGAGGCGATGCTGAAATATGAAGAATTGGCCATTTGATATTATAATTCTTTTTTTCCTGCAATTGAGCCAAAAATTGTTATCTTGGGTAACACATAACAGACTAACTTCAAAAATAACTTTGAATAACTTTATAACTTGACAACACACTTAAAACATCATTGTTTTTTTCTACAATATCATTATTTTTTCCGCCCATAAGAAATCTCAATTTGGCTTTAAAAAGTTTGAAAATGTTACTGGATTCTTGAAAATATCTTCCTTGAACATATAAAATATGAATTTGATGCTCAACCCCTCTCTCACTCTCTTCCTCCTTCCCTCCCCTTCTTTCCCTATATCCCCCCCTCCGTGTCTCTCTTGCATCAACCCCTCTCTCTCTCACTTTGTATCCCCCTCCCTCTCTCACTTATTGTATCCCCTTCCCTCTCTCTCCCCCACCATCGTGTTCTATCATTTGAAAATGTATTGATGCATATGTATACATAAAAATGCATCGGTGTGTTTAATTCAGATAAGCATCTAAGACTAACCTCCATTATTGCCTCCATAAAGAAAAACCTCTGCAAACTTTAAATACAAATGTTTGCATTTGCATTATGCAAATGTAACTGTCTTATGGTGCGTTATTACTTACCCACCAGATTGGTGCATTATTAATTATATGTTGCACCAATGTGTTTCAAACTGTCTATCACACTGACTGAAGCAAGTTAGAAAAATAATACGCACTTACTATCAATACTTTGAAGTTTATTATGAAAAATAAATCGGTGCGTTTTGCATATCGCACTGGTGGGCTATGCATGGAATAGTGCATCGAAAAATGCAACTTTGAAAAAAACAACGCATGTGTTTATCGTCAATGCGCCAAAATATACAACGAAAAAATGAGCGGGAATTTGAATTTTTGTGTTTATAAATGAAAACCATGTTCATTGTTTTATTGTTTGCCAAATTTTAGAGAGGATATTTGTGCAACATAGATTTATCAGCAAATAAGAGTGGGTGGATTTTTTTTGAAGAGCCAACTTCGAGGGGGAGTATTGTAGATCACATAAAAATATGCAAAGGGGAAATTTCAGGTATATAATTTCATTCTATTAATCATATTGATCATTCTCCTATTTGAGTCAAACAAACAAACAAACAAAAGGGTTTCATAGTTACCTTCAATATTGGAAGCCTTAATTTTCTGACTGTTCTTTTGTTTTATCCTTCCATATTTCACAAGAATTTTTTTCAACAAAATTTCTTTATAGGGTTTGGTTATTTATATATGGTTGTTTCTTATCCATTGTAATGAAACCACTCATTGCATTGGATCCTAAACCATCACGTCGTTGTCGGGTTTTTTTTTTTGAAAAATGCCTTTGTGGTGACCACTGCACTTCATACACAGTAAGCGCACCAAAGCGTATTTGTTTGTAAACAACACTGCTTTATTTCAATTGGAAATATTATTAAAAATCCTTTCCGCGGTTGGTGGTGCACATTTTATAGAAACACACACCGAGGTGCATTGTTTACAAAGCGCAACATTGAGTTTAAAATGAAAAAATTAATGTTTTATATGGAAATCGCCATTTCTTAAATTTCTTTAGTGCTCAACGATGCGTAATAAATAATACTTAGGAAGCCATGCTTTTCTTAATTCATAAAGCACCGGCTGAATATAAAATTTTGTAAAACGTTTTCAATTTCACAACACTGTTATACTACACCAATGCATATGTGTATGTATGACGCACCGGTGTGTATACATTTTGTTGATGCCCTGGTGTGAATTATCTTAATATACACATTGGGATCTTATTTTCTTAAAAAATAATATTTTTTATATCTTTTTTTTCCAAGGAGATTTTGAAAATTCCAAGAGACAAACAAGGAGAAAACAAAGACATGTTAGTAGGGATGTCCAAAAAAGTGTAGAAGTAGATATTAAAAGAAATGAATATAATTTCATCACAAGAGGAGCCATCCCAATTACAATGTGCATAAGAGGTATGTAATCATTTTTTTATTCTTTTATGTTCATTGAATATAAGCATCATGTGAAATACTAATTTTCAATTGTTTTGTTGCAAAAAATAAAAACAAATAGAATCCATTCATCACATAAGATAGGACGACGAGGAATAAAATGTTTGATCGCAAACTTTGTGAGTATTTACATTTTCAGCATTTTTTAAGATTTCATGTTTGTTTTGATCTTTATATTTAAATAAATAATTTACGCTTATCCATGGATGCCTTCTACTAGGTGCTAACATACAAAGAGGATCCAGCCCATGAATTGATAAAAATTGAGCTAAGTATGGGTTGTGATTATATGTTGAAAAATGAAAGTGTAATTGAACAATTTGTAAGTAGCTATGTTGTTTAACTTTCCTTGTTTTATAATTAATGAAAAAACAAGAAAACTTTATATTGATTATATCGACTATGCTTTGTCATGTCGTATTAAACATGCAAGAAACAAAGTATGGAATGTAGACATCATAGGAGATTTTGAGAGAATTCATGAAGCATGGATTTGAAAGAATGTGTATCATTTATGAAAGACTTGGTGTTGAGGTATGTTTTTTGATTTACGCATTCATGTATATTCTACTATATATAAATTTAGATATATTTATTACAATTTATTTCTATGTTTGTAGATGGAAGATGAAGGGGAAAAACATAAAAAAAAAAAAAACAAGTTGATCATTAAGAAAACATTATGCTAAAAAACCAAAGTACAATATCACCTACAAATGATGAAGAAATGAGGTATGCACGTAGCTCGAGAAATGTCAACAATTCAACTAATGAATGGCAATCAATATAAATGAATGTTACTGCAAGTTGTATGTTTTGGAATATTTGTCTCTGAAAATCAGGGATTTTGTTTAATGTACTTGACATATTGTCCCAATTGCAAAAGGACATGTCACCAATAAGTGTAACAATTACAAATTGGTTGCAATTTAATTATTGTGCTAGACCTTTACGTTGTCCCTTTTTGTATGACAATGGGTCTCTTATTCATATATAATAAAATGAGTTGTTTATTTAATTGCATTGTCGAATGTTGTAAAACGTTGTGTTCCTCCATAATTAATATGTGGATGATATACATTGATACAAATAATAGAGGTTTAATTGGTTGGATAACGCATTAATGCAATAATTATATCAAAATGCAATAACATAAATATAACACAATATTATTATTAAAAAAAATGATTTTGAAATAATTAATTGAAAATTTGTAAAAAAACAATGAATTAAAATATATACATATCAGTGCATTGCATTATTTTGAACTCACTAGACAGTGATCTGAAAATAGAAGGCTGACTTGTTATGCTATGCAAGCACCCTCTACTTCATTAAAATAAACTTTACAGGACCTTGCTCCATGTGTTAAAATATGCAAGATAGATTATGTGCCAAGTTTATGCTTCTTCTTTTAAATGTTTATGTGTGAGGTCTTTGCAAGATTAAATATGTTGTTTTCATAAATACATCAGAAAAAATAACTTGCAGCAAATAATAACCAGCAAACACTCACAACAAGAACAACATGATAAAGGAGTTCACCCCTCTCCGGGCTACATCTCCTTGAGCCCCCATCAATGGACTTGGCTCTCTGGGATTAATTTGTCAAATATTATTTTACAAGATACTGCTCAACTCCAATGGAAATTCCGATTGTACCATTGGGATCAGAATACATAAAAACCCCAAAAATGACTAATAGAACTCTGAAAATGGATCATGGCTCATCCGAGCATGACCTCTTCTACATGTGGCCTTAAGCTTCCCTGAGCTTCTCTATGGTAAAAACACTTGTAAAATTCCTCAAATGGATCCGAAACATATCCCAAAGTGTTCAGAGCATAATAATTAGCCAAAAATGATTATTCAATCACAGAAAATAAACATAGGCTCATATGAGCATGACCTCAATCAATGAGGGCTTCAAGCTCCCTAGAGCTTCCTGAAACTTCAATGGTTAAAAACCTGCAAAATAAGTCTTCAAATGGCTTTGAAAATAGTTCCAATGGATTCAAAACATCCAAAAACCACTAGCTGGGCTTTTATGGCACCTCATTTGGCCAAAAAATGAAGAAGATAGGCCTCCTGCCATTCTCTTCCTTCAAGCTTGTTGTCTCTAGTTCACCAAAACGCACATCTGTGTGCTCTAACCAAGAACACGCTCCAAATTCATGCTAAAACCTAGCACATGCGCATAACCACAAAACCGTTCAAACTGTAGGACAGTTACGGGCACACCTAGCCCCTAACCGTCAAAGGCCAGGTCGTATGACCCATGCATCCACGCGCTAGCATTAACATAGGCTCCTGTTACATAAGCCAATGGTCAAAGGCCAAATGGTGGGTCATTGATATAACCGTTGGAACAAACACAACCACGCGCACATCCATATGATATAGTTGTGGGTTATATGTAACATATCGTGCGACCAAGGGCTAGGGCTAAGCCCCAGCCCGGTCGCGCCCCAAACCACACACATATACAAA
>ML778050.1:1254153-1306868 GCA_009831015.1 Picea engelmannii | reverse complement strand
TCATGGCCATCAACTGCTCTTCAAGGGAAATGCTCTCCTTTCTATCTTCACACATCTCTTTCATCACATCTCTCATGGTTAGCAACTCCTTCAACATCTCTTTGTCAAAGAACTTAGATAATGAAGATGTATGAGAACTATCATTGTTTGAAGCTTCTGCCATCCTTGCAAGATATCAAACTTCAACACAAAACTTGCACAAATACCAATAGCTAAATCTCAAGTTATCAATGGCAATCACATGAGCAAAACAAACTATGCGCTGATACCACCTGATCTGAAAATAGAAGGCTGACTTGTTATGCTATGCAAGCACCCTCTACTTCATTAAAATAAACTTTACGGGACCTTGCTCCATGTGTTAAAATATGCAAGATAGATTATGTGCCAAGTTTATGCTTCTTCTTTTAAATGTTTATGTGTGAGATATTTGCAAGATTAAATATGTTGTTTTCATAAATACATCAGCAAAAATAACTTGCAGCAAATAATAACCAACAAACACTCACAACAAGAACAACATGATAAAGGACTTCACCCCTCTCCGGGCTACATCTCCTTGAGCCTCCATCAATGGACTTGGCTCTCTGGGATTAATTTGTCAAATATTCTTTTACAAACTGTTGCTCAACTCCAATGGAAATTATGATTGTACCATTGGGATCAGAATACATAAAAACCCTAAAAATGACTAATAGAACTCTGAAAACGGATCATGGCTCATCCCAACATGACCTCTTCTACATGTGGCCTTAAGCTTCCCTGAGCTTCTCTGTGGAAAAAACACTTGTAAAAGTCCTCAAATGGATCTGAAACATATCCCAAAGTGTTCAGAGCATAATAATTAGCCAAAAATGATTATTCAATCACAGAAAACAAACATAGGCTCATATGAGCTTGACCTCAAATAATGAGGGCTTCAAGCTCCCTAGAGCTTTCTGAAACTTCAATGGTTAAAAAACTGCAAAAGAAGTCTTCAAATGGCTTTGAAAATAGTTCCAATGGATTCAAAACATCCAAAAACCACTAGCTGGGCTTTTATGGCACCTCTTTTGGCCAAAAAATGAAGAAGATAAGCCTCCTGCCATTCTCTTCCTTCAAGCTTGTTGTCTCTGGTTCGCCAAAACGCACCTCTGTGTGCTCTAACCAAGAACACGCTCCAAATTCGTGCTAAAACCTAGCACACGTGCATAACCACAAAATCGTTTAAACTGTAGGACAGTTACGGGCACACCTAGCCCCTAACCGTCAAGCGCCAGGTCGTATGACCCATGCGTCCACGCGCTAGCATTAACATAGGCTCCCGTTACATAAGCCAATGGTCAAAGGCCAAATGGCGGGTCATTGATATAACCGTTGGAACAAACACAACCACCCGCATGCATCCATATGATATAGTTGTGGATTATATGTAACATATCATGCGACCAAGGGCTGGGGCTAAGCTTCGGCCTGGTCGCGCCCCAAACCACACGCATATACAAACATATATATATATATATATATATATATATATATTACACCATATATATAACAAGGAACAATTGGTGGCACGCTGGTTGGCAGCTCTTTGCCAATTCTTTGCCCCTTCCCGGAGGTCGCGGGGTCGACTCCAACCAACGACATAAGTTTTCAACCAATAAATGGATGACACATGGCGGCCATTGACTGGGCCACGTGTCGTCATTCCGTTCGCTGCCAAACATGCCAAGTCACCTGCCAACTGTCTAAATGCCTATCTGCCATGTGTCGTACGGCCTGCCACGTCAGCGTGTACGGACTATACGGATTGTACAGTCAGCACAATTTTTTTACCTGTTTGTAAATTTGAACAGAACGCGATATCTCTCGCTCCCGACGTTTGTTTGAACCCAAACAAGTTCCGTTGGGTTTGCAATGATGAGGCCTACGCTCTCGTTCAATTTGAAGCGATTCCGAGAACTTTGATTTTTGAGCTAAAATTTGACCCCTGGTCCAGATTTTGTTCAGACGGTGTGTGCCATAATATCGACATCGATGCATTTTAAGGAGTCATATGCACATGTGCATGTTAATTATAATAACACACCAGTATGTACTATTGAGAAAACACACCATTCTGTAAACGATATAACATACAATAATATTTATCATTTCAAAATTGTACAATGATCATGTTTGAAATATTAACAAGTGCGCTAAAATTGTTTTCGTACTGGTGTGCTATGTTTATTATATACACTAGGCATCTAAATATTATTTATGCATCGATGCCTTTACTATATTATCTACAGCGATGCCTTTACTATATTATCTGCACCGATGCACACTAAAAATAATGGTGTTGATGTATCGATACGTACTAGTTACAGAAGCACTAGGGCGCATTCTATATTAAACGCACCGAGTCTCTGGATAACATGATCGCATCGGGGCTAACTATAACGAAATGTACTAATCCTAAAGCACATTGGTTCTATTTATAACTTGATCGTACTAGGGAAGAAAAATCCTAAAGCGCATCAGTGCATCGTAAGAGAAGAACATGAAACCGGTGCATAGTAATTATAAGAGCATCGATGCTCTACATACGATGAAAAAGGAGGAACCGGTGTGCAATAGTTATAAACACGCCGAGGTGTTTTTTATTATATTCAGGTCCGGGGTGCTTTAATTATACTACTATACTGGTGAGTCCTGTTATATTAGCCTACCAGTGTGGGTTTTTCAATACCGCATTGGTGCGTTTTGACAAAAAACACACCAAAAAAAAACACCTCTGTTGCAACCTTTGCCTGCCCAATTTTTTTTAATTATATAGAACATTTGTTAAAACCTATGCAACCAATAGAGGAGGTTGTAGTGGAGGTTTTTTTTTTAAATTTTCCAAATTGTGTTACACTAAAAACCTTCGCTAGAAGGTGTTCTCCTTGTAGTAGGGAAGAGAAAAAATATGAAGAGGCATGATGATCGATCCCATAAAGGAAGAATTCATCTAGGGTTGGATATTAACCAAGATAATGATGTGGAGAAAATCAATCCTTGGTAAGGTGAACAAGAAGAGAGGAGATCAAAAAGGGAAAAGAGAGAGGAGAAGGATGCTCAAAAAAGGGGGATTCC
Organism: Picea engelmannii; assembly: GCA_009831015.1. Lineage (NCBI taxonomy): Eukaryota > Viridiplantae > Streptophyta > Pinopsida > Pinales > Pinaceae > Picea > Picea engelmannii. The sequence continues at coordinate 1,303,769 of ML778050.1, read as the reverse complement.
CAATTTCTCAAGGTAAATAATACTAATGACAGAAGGTCAGGCTAGCCTCTCAATGTCTTATTATGAGATAGGGTTTCATTCAACTTGGTAAACCATATTAAAATATGGAAACCTATTGAGGTTGGTACAACCTTGATCTACAAATGAAAGAATAGGGACAAACAAACACTTTGCCTTGAGTGTTTGGATGATGAGGAAAGGAGGAAAAATGAGAGGAAGGGCATGAAAATATAGGAGGGATAATATGAGAGGTTTCCCCCACTAACTAGGGTAAGAAATTGGAGGAAGAGAACCCTCCCTATGTAGATAAATGGAGGGATATGACATGATGAGAGGATGAGACAATAAAAAATGGCAAACAAGGGCATAGTAGACAAGAGGAGGTTTCCACTAGAGTGTGGAGATGGCTCTGATCTAATGAGAATATAAGGGACTATCAACATCAACAAGACTATGAGTCAGTTCCTTAGTAACTTCATATGGATTAAAACCTACCCAGTATGCCAAGAGGATGGTATCTAGGTCAATAAGGTCAAATGGAGAATCATATGAAGGGAATACCCTCTTAGGGTGAGAGACAAAACTTGGATTGGGAGGAAGGTGTTGAATCATATGTGAGGAAAGACCACAAAGGACATATTTTCTTTTGGGAGATCAATAAACATCGATCTCACACTTATGATACTTAAACCAATGATTAGGCTTTATGGGGATCAGGTGGACTATGATATTAAAGGATTGATGATCCATAATTGGATCCAGGATCTTGATGGGGCTCAGAAAGGCCTAAAAAAAAATTCTCAGAATGGCTTCAAAACAGACGTGTCTGTAGGCCTCGTCAATACAAACCCAACACAACTTGAACAGGCTCAAACAGACATTGTATGCTCCAGATAATGAGATCTGTTCATCTAGCCAAACAGGGGAAAAAAAAATTGATTGTACAATTCGTACAGTGCCACGTGGCAACTGACTGTACAGGCCGTACGACCATACAACTGACATGGAAAGGTACACGTGGAAGGATTTAGGGTTCTAACTAGGCATATGGACTGACATGTGGCAGGGTGACTAGGCGTATGGACTGCTGACGTGGATAGACGGGTGGGCCAATCAGGGAGTGACACGTGTCACCACTACGAGGGTGACACGTGGCACGTCCCTTCGGTGCTTACATGACCTGTGACGTGGAAGATGTGGACAGTTGGACAAATCAAGTGTTGACACATGGAATCGGTTTGGATGAGTGGTGAGGTTCCATGTGGCCCAGACATGGACTTCCATGTGGCACCCATTCATTGGTTCATTGGTTGCAAAAATATTGGACTCCATGAGGTTCAATCGCACGACCTCCCACCAAGAAACATCTTGGCAGGGCTGATATAGATAACCCACCCTCATTGTAGGTCTTAACCTTATTTGGCACCATTTATATTTGAGTTTTCATTTGTGTTCGAGCGGAGGAGGAAAGGGCTGGGGTCTAGCCCCAGCCCTGGTTCTACATGCGTCCACCACCACATGACCAGACCTTACCCATTATGTGTTTGTGCACGGAGGTAAAGGTTAGCCATGGTAGGTCGGGCTAGCCCGCCAGCCAAGGGAATAACCATATGCCAAAGAATCAAGGGTTATACCCATTAGTTCGTGCGTGGAGCCTTGGGCTTGGGGCACATGGCCATAGGTGCGACCAGGAGCCGAGAGATAAGGGGTCAGTGCGCTAGGAGTTTAGCGTGAGGTCACATGGAGGCCCTACATACGACCAGGAGTCGAACAAAAGGGGGATGTGCCCTATTCATTTGCTATATAGTGGGTTTTTACTATATAATAAGGATTTTTATGGATTTATGGGCTAATATTTGGATATTTTAGTCATTTTTGGGGGATATTGGGCCCTTTTTTAAGCCAGATCTTGGGGAGAAGTTGGGAGATGGTTACCAACTTCAGATCTATATAAACCAGGGCTTCTTGAAGCCAAGGAGGACATTCAAAGTAGGTTTATGTTGAATATTTTCCAAGCCAAAGTCATTTTTATGCAGGGAAGCTATTGAGGAGCGCACGTTTGTGGGCCATTTCTGGGAGCTCCGATCATCCGTTTTCAGTGCCGTCAGTTTTATTGGGTTCTAGAGATCTGGTAGAAAAATACCATATCATTTTGTAACCTTTTTGGCACTGTTGTGATGTAATTTTAAATCTTTTAACAGAAATAAGAAAGCCTCACCCACTGAGACAAAGGCCCGAAGATGTAGGCGAGATTGCATAACTCCGTTATCACATTGGTGTTTATGGTTTGTTGTTCTTCATGCCTTATTAAATATATATACATGTTCATATGGCTACTATGTTTATCCTATAATTCTTACTCTTTCATTCATCTTCCTAACTGGTTAATTAACACAGGCATAATAACTCAACCATTGTCGTATAAAAGATCTTTTCGGATCAAGTGGTATCAGAGCTAGTTGACATTTTGGATTTGAGTTTGCATGTTAACCAGGAAAAATCTACATCATGGTGAAGGCGATCTTGTTGAAGAGAATCCATTGATTGGATTGAGAAAGAGAACTTCTCAAAGAGAGAAGATGGCATCAGAAGAGAGACTTTCTCAGGATGATAAAGAGTTTCGAAAAACTTTCTTCGCCATGTCGAAGATGATGAAGGTTTTGTATGAGGATTTCTTGGAACGGAAGAGACCGGATCTGGGTGATTCTTCAAAGGGTAAAATTGAAGAAGAAGAGGATCCTCCTCAAATTCCTCCTTCACCTCCATCTTCACCTCCTTCTCCTTCTTCTTCAAGTTCAATTTCTAAAAGCACTGCAAAGAAACATGTTCAAAAACATAAGAATGAAATGCCTTTATTAAAAGTTGATGTGAAATTTGAATTACCCACATATGATGGTGAAGTCAATGCGGAGAGACTTGACAATTGGGTTATACATATGGAGGTTTATTGAAGTGTGCAACTAATCAAGGATGAGACAACTCAGATCGAGTTGGCATCACTTAGACTTGCAGGCACATCACTCATTTGGTGGCAGAGAAAGTTGCAAAATGGCATGCAACAAGTGGGTAATGTATTTCCATCATGGCAAAGTTTTATTTCTGCACTTAGAAATCAATTATATCCTTTGGGTTATAAAGAGAAAGCATTAACTGAATGGAAAGCTTTCAAACTAAGAAAAGGACAAACAATGCAAGAATACACAAATGGCTTTCGTAAAATGGCATTGATGTTAGATATTCCTTTACATACCCAAGAAACTCTTATGAAGTATATAGGAGGTTTACCTGCACATATTCAAAACATTGTATTCATGTTTGGACCTACTAATCTTGATGAGGTTTTTGTTCAAGCTACATACATTGAAGTCGGGAAAACAAGAGTTGGTGTATCAGGGGAATCGTCTTCAAGGAAAGAGGACAAAAGGAAGTGGCATGGAAAGAAGGAAAATTCAGTGGCAAGAAAGGAAGAGAAGCCCTCTTGCAAGCATTGCAAAAAACAAGGGCATGATGTGTTAATGTTTAAGCCATTATTATAGTTCTTTGCATTTCAATAGATAACAATAGCATAATACAAGATAGCATAATGCCATCATCATCATTAGTATAAAACTGATACATCATCATCATCATCATCATCATCACAGCACAAGGCTGGCTCATCATAATAATACTAGACTAGATTTATGTCACAACTATCAGGCCAGAAGCACAGTTCTAGTCTCATCTCGTAGTCTTTCTTTACATCACAGCAATAAAGTTGGAAGCAAGATACTCGTCCTGCTTTACGTCACAACAATCAAGCTAGAAGTAGGATACTAGACAGGCTTTACGTCACAGTTATCCAGCCGGAAGCATGGTGCTAGCCTCATCTCATCGTCTTGCTTTACGTCACAGCTGACAAGACGAAAGCAAGATGTTTGTCCTGCTTTAGGTCATAGCAATCAAGCTAGAAGTAGGATACTAGACTGGCTTTATGTCATAGTTATCCGGCCGGAAGCACAGTACTAGTCTCATCACATCTTCTTGCTTTACGTCACAACCATCAGGTTGGAAGCAAGATACTAGACTAGCTTTATGTCACAGTTGTCAACCCGGAAGCACAGTACTAGTCTCATCACATATTCTTGCTTTATGTCACAACCATCAGGTTGGAAGTAAGATACTAGACTAGATTTACATCACAGTTGTCAAGTTGAAAGCACAGTACTAGTCTCATCACATCATCTTGCTTTACGTCACAGCAATAAGGCTGGAAGCAAGAGATGTCTCATCACAGCAACTACTCCCCCTTTCAAGGAAGGTCCTTTCGGACTATACCAAGCTTATCTCGAAAGTGCTAAAACTTTACACAAGATAGAGGCCTGGTAAACACATTAGCAACCTATTCATCCATGCTAATGTATTGGAGCTTTAAAGCTCCTCTCTGCACCATGTCAGGGATGTAATGATATTGGATCTCTATGTGCTTCGACCTGTCGTGGAATATAGGATTCTATGTCATCTTTATGCAGCTCTGGTTGTCACATAGGATCGTGGTTGCTTCCATCTCTAGGTCAAATAGACCGGTCACCAACTTTCGAAGCCATATAGCTTCGCAGCTGGCAGAACATGTAGCAATGTATTATGCTTCCACTGTGTTGAGAGAAATGTTGGATTGCTTCCTACTTTGCCACAAGATCATGGCTAATCCCAAACTGAAATAGCATCCTGAAGTGCTTTTCCTGTCAGAAACACTTCCTACCCAATCTGCATCAGTATATCCACTCAATGTGAAATCATGATCTCCATCATAGATGAGACCACAATCTATTGTACCCTTAAGGTACCTCATCACATGTTTTGCAGCCACTAGGTTAACATGTCTGGGTTCTACCAGAAATTGACTCAAGGTGTTCACAGCAAAACAAATGTCTGGTCTGGTGTTTGTCAAGTACAACAGTGATCCAATAATTTGTCTGTACAGTGTGGCATCAATCAATTCTGACAAAGTGTCGCTTTAGCTTCATTTCCATGGGTGTATTCATGGACTTGCATTCCAACATGTCAAATCTCTTCAGGATTTCGACTGCATACTTCCCTTGGTTAAGGAAGATCCTATCTGTACTTTGCCATACCTCAAGACCTAATAAATAATGCATTAGGCCAAGGTCTTTTATTTCAAATTCTGAGGCAAGTCTCTTCTTACATTCAATGATGAGATTTTCTTCTCTAGTTAAGAATAAGTCATCCACATATAGCAGTAATATTACCGACTCATCGTTCATGACCTTGAAGTAGAGGTTAGAATCTGCTTTACTCTTGGTAAAGCCTAAACTCATCAGAAAATTGTCTATATGGCCATACCAAGCTCTAGGAGCTTGCTTTAATCCGTATAAGGATTTCTTCAATCTGCAGACATGAGACTTCCTGTCTTCAACTTCAAATCCTTGAGGTTGCTCTATATACACTTCCTCTTCGATGACACCATTTAGAAAAGTTGTCTTTACGTCCATCTGGTGTTGCTTACACTTCATCTTAGCTGCAAGAGCTATGATGGTTCTGATCGAAGTGTATCTAGCTACAGGAGTGAATGTCTCTTCACAGTCAATGCCTTCTTTTTGAGAAAAGCCACAAGCAACAAATCTTGCTTTATATTTCTCAATACTTCCATCAGCAGCATGTTTTATTTTCAAGAGCCATTTGGAGGATACCACATCTTTTCTCTTCGGTCTGGGAACTATTTCCCATACTTCGTTTTTTATTATGGATCGGTATTCCTCTGTCATGGAATCTGCCCATTCTTTCCTCTGAATGGCTTATTCAAAGCAGGTAGGATCCTCTTCTAAAAGATCACACATCAAAGCCGTATAACTGGAGAATGGATTTGGTCTTTTCACTTGTCTTGTAGTTCCTTCGGGAACACCATACTTCTCTCCATCTTGAATAAGATCTCTAGCCCAAGCTGGCTTTCTTTTATGGAGGGTCATCATCTGAGAAGGTTCTTGAGCTTCTAATATATCATGGTCTTCTAGAATTTCCTTATCATGGGAAGTTATGACTTCCCTCATTGGTTCTGCGGCTCTGGGAACCTCCCTCACTGCAATTCTGGGGATTATGGGTTCCTCTTAATATACTTCTTCAAGATGGCATCTTCTTGATTTCTTGAGCATTGCATATTCATCAAAGGTCACATCCCTACTGATCTCAATGTGATGGTGACCTGGTATATAGATTCTGAAGGCCTTGGAGACCTCACAGTATCCCACAAATATTCCCTTCTTTTTTGAAGGTTCCAGCTTGTTTCTCGTCTCTTTCGGTATATGAATAAATATTGGGTAGCCAAATATTTTGAGATGGCTTACCTCTGGCTTCTTTCCGGTGAACATCTCTTCCGGGGTCTTGAGCCCAAGTGCACTATGGGAAAATCAGTTCTTCATGTATACAGCTGCCATTGTTGCTTCTACCCATAAGCACATAGGAAGATCTTGATCATGGATCATAGTCTTCACAGCTTCCATTATCGTTCTGTTATTTCGTTCAGCTACACCGTTTTGTTGGGGATTATAGGGAGGAGTGAGTTCCCTCTTGATCCCAACATCTTTGCAGAAGTTCACAAACTCCTTTGAGGTATATTCTCCTCCATTATCTGACCCAAGTATCTTAATCTTTCTTTCAGAAATATTCTCTATCAAGGCTTTGAATTCCTTGAACTTGTTGAACACTTCATCTTTAGATTTCAAGAAATATATCCAGGTCTTACGAGAATAATCATCAATAAATGATACATAATATACGTACCCACTAATGGAGGACAATGGCATTGGGCCACATACATCTGAATGGATGATCTCTAGGACTCCTTTTGCTTTGTTGTCTCTCTTCGGAAAAGGGTTCTTGATGTTCTTCCCTTGTGCACATCCATTGCATACGCCTTCATGGTCACCCTTGAGTTCTGGCAATCCTGTGACCACTTTTCATATGTATGGTAGCGCCTTGTAGTTGATGTGAACCAATCTTCTATGCCAAAGTTCACATGAGTTTTCAATGGCATGGGTCATGGCAGCGTCTGAGTGACCCTTTAGTTTATACAAGCCATTTTCTTCACTTCCAATGATGATTACTTCATTTAAGGTTTCTCCTTTAGCCCACATAAGAACTTATCCATCTATAAAGGCAACTCTAAAGCATTTCTTTTCTAAAGTTTAAATGGAGAGTAGGTTCTTAATCAAACCTGGTACATATAGTACGTCCTTCATCTTCAATGAATTCCCTAAATTCAATTTGTGGTTTGATTCTCCCACTCCCTTGATGGAATAATGGTAATCATCTCCAAGTGTCACTTTCTAAGAAAACTTCTTTTCTGAGATACAAGAAAGAATGTTTCTTTGTCCTGTCATGTGCTTGGATGCACCACTATCAATGAGCCAAGTGTCCTCTCCAGGTGTTACAGATCCTGAGAGGGTCGAGATTAAGACATGGTCTTTGATCTGCTTTCTTATCATCTTTGCAGGTGGCTCTTCATATTCGACTACATGAGCATGGTGCCTCTTATGTTTTCTCTTGTATTCTTCTCATCTGGCTGGACAGAATTTTGCAATGTATCCCATCTTGTCATAATGATAGCATTGTACAGGTGAGTAGTCTCTTTCCCTTCGTTGTCCTTTTTTCTGAAATCTCCTTGGATGAGATTCTTTATTATTGAAATTGTTTGTCGGTTGAGGCTCTTTATGAGTCTCCTTTTGGGAGTAGGGTTTCTCCATTCCTCTTTTGGTGTGAGTAGCTAGGGCTTGATCATCGTCTCTTGCTAGTAGTGCTTCACGGTTAGCTACTCTTGTTTCTTCTTGGATGCATTCTTCACATAGACTATCAAACTTCAGTTTCTCTGTTCTAGCACATATCGTTTGGATGAATGCATCCCAAGGTCTTGTGAGACCATTTAGGGCCATCATTATAAGTTCATATTTGTCTATGGTATCTCCAATCACTTCTAACTGTTCTTTGAATTCTGATATTCTAGAGAAATATTCCTGAATTGTTTCTCCTTTATGCATCCTTGTATTATTCAGTTGAATTCTTAGATTCATCTTCCAGTTTATGTTCTTTCCTTCATAAAGTTTGGTCAAGGCATCAAACATTTCTTTCGGAGTCTTCTTAGATGACACATAAGGAATCAGGTGGTCTTTGATTGAATCTACAATGATTCTTTTGGCCCCGATTGTGTCTTTTTGATGCTTGGCTTTTTCTGTAGCATCGTCGGGTTCCAAAATTTCTCCTTTGACGAATTTTGATAGGTCATTCTCTTCAAGAACAATTCCAATCCTATACTTCTAGGCACAGAAGTTTTCCACACCTTCCATCTTGTCAACAAGATTAGTGCTTGCACACATCTTTTACCTGGAACTAGGAAAATGACCGAAAAATGAAGATGCTCAAAATCAAATTCTAAACTTACCAGGAGGTGTGCTTGGCTGAGGCGAGTAGCCTGGTGTGTTTGGATTTGAGAAAATCCAAATTTTTCTCCTCCAAACTTGATCTGCGGATTTATGGACTGGTGATTTTGGTTTTCTGGTACCTCTGGTACTCTGGTACTTCTGGTACAATGGTTTTCTGGTACTTTTGGTACTTTGTGAAACTAGGGTTTCACTTTCCGGGAGATCTAGCCACAGAAAAGGTGCGCTGAGAGTGCCAAAGTAATCCTTGGGGGAGGGTGCACTTTTCTAGGTGGTTTTAAGGCTGAAAAACTTCACCATCAAAAATCCCTAATTTGCATGTATGGAAACAGTGACGTTTTTCACTCTTGTGAAAGATGCTTTCTTCAGCTTGGCTCTTATACCATGTTAATGTTTAAGCCATTATTATAGTTCTTTTCATTTCAATAGATAACAATAGCATAATACAAGATCATTGAGAAATACACAATCACAAGAGACACGGCATTTATCCTGGGAAACCCTCTAGGGGAAGAAAACCCAGCAAAACTTCCTTATTATAGATAGCCAATACAATGCCAAGAGATAACTCAAACTAATACAGAAGATCCTCTCCCAAAAGATGCGCCACTCTCTCTCCTTCTCCAACTGCAGTTTTGAAACTTGTCTCTCAATGAGCAAGTGAGGTGTGTGTCTAAGTGAGGCGCTAGCCTCCTTATTTATACAAAACTAGCACGTGTGAAGTGTCTCTTCACTAGCAGGGTCGACTTCTCCAATTAGGTGGTTATAACCACCTTTATTATATTTCGGGGCCTCTTGATATATCCTGGGGCCAACTTCTTCTTTTGCCTTTTACAATTACATTATGACCAATCCACAAAAGGGGATTTGGTCCTTATAAAATAGCCGACATGATCAATCCACAATGGGGATTGATCCAATGAATAATATATCAAATAATAATAAGAATACACTTTGCACTTACATTATTTCAACATGATGAGGACCGTTTTTGGCAATTACATCCCGAGATGAGACGAAAGTGGTTCAAGGAAAATAAAGGGAGGCAAATAGTTGCAGCAACAACATGACCAACTGACTTGGGCTCGGATTCAAGTGATGAATCTAAAGTCTCATTGGTTGGTATGATAGGTAAAATTGGTGAAGGATTTGATTGTAGAAGTAAATGGTTTCACATAAGGGTCATCATGAGGCACACTAAGTTCGACACATTGATAGATAGTGGATCTCAATCTAACTTAATTTTAGAGGAATTGGTTAAGCAATTGGGATTAAAAACACAGATACATCATAAGCCTTACACACTTCAATGGATAAGCAATAATCATCAATTGCACATAACCAAGCAATGCACATTAAAATTTGAAATTTCATCAAAGTTTGTGGATGAGGTAATATGTGATGTGGTGCCATTAAGTGAATGTGGAATGGTCTTAGGCAGTCCATACTTGTATGATCGTAAAGCAATATTCTACAGAGCAAAGAATCAATATCACTTAATCAAAGCATGTCAAGAATATGTGGTTCATGCTCATCATTTAAAGGAAAATAAAACTCTTCAAACTATGGAACAATTAAGAAAGGCGGATCAACCAAGAAACACACCTATAATTGTTTCAAATCAAGTGATTGATCTTAAGCAAGAACAAGAGATGATTGTAGAATGGAAAATCAATCACACTTTGCTTCAAGATAAGATAATGTCGTGCAAATATTACAAACATATCAGCTCATTTGCAGTCATATTTTTTATGCTATCATTAGTAATGTTGTCAACATGGATGACAGTGACTTTAGTAAGATGTGATAGAGTACAAATGGCTAACAATATGCTGTCAGCTATCATGATTGTTTTACATTTGATCTTGATGAGAGAGGTGCACAGGATAGAGTTCAAAGACAGGGAACAAGTCGGGTGGCCTATCTTGAACTTGACGACTGGTCAGTAACCTTTTGGGGACCAAAAGGTCCTTAGTGGGGAGGTGGGATCCAGAATTGGGTCCAGGAGCTTGATGGGGCTCAGAAAGGCCTAAAAATAAAAGTTCTCAGAATGGCTTCAAAACGAACATGTGCATAGACCTCGTCGATACGAACCCAACGCATCTTGAACGGGCTAAAGCAGACATCGTATGCTCCAGATAAAACAATCTGCTCATTTGGCCAAACAGGGGAAAAAACACACTGATTGTACAGTCTATACAGTGCCACGTGGAAACTGATTGTACAGGTTGTACGACCATACAGATGACATGGAAAGGTACATATGGTAGGATTTAGGGTGTTGACTGGGTGTACATACTGACACGTGTCAGGGTGACTGGGCATACGGACTGCTAACGTGGACAGATAAGTGGGCCAATCAGGGAGTGACATGTAAGGGTGACACGTGGCACGTCCCTTCAGTGCTTACGTGGCATGTGACATGGTAGATGTGGATAGATGGATGAATCAAGTGCTGACATGTGGTATTGGTTTGGATGAGTGGTGAGGTGCCATGTGGCCCAGACATGGGTTGCCACATGGCACCCATTCATTGGTTTGTTGTTTGCAAAAATATTGGACTCCATGAGGTTCGATCATGCAACCTCCCATCGGGAAACGTCTTGGAAGGGTCAGGCTAGACAGCCTGCCCTAATTGTAGGTATTAAACTTATTCATCACTATTTGTATTTGAGTTTGCATTTGTGTTTGAGTGGAGGAGGAAAGGGTTGGGGTCTAGCCTCAGCCCCGGTTCTACATACGTCCACCACCACATGGCCAAACCTTACCCATTATGTGTTTGTGCATGGAGGTAAAGGTTATCCCCAGTCATTCGGGCTAGCCCGTAGACCAGGGGCATAACCACAGGCCAAAGAATCGGGGGCTATACCCATCATTTCGCATGTGGAGCCTTTGGGGCACATGGCCATAGGTGCGACCAAGAGTTGAGAGGTAAGGATATAGCGCGCCATGAGTTTAGCGTGAGGCCACATGAAGGCCCTACATATGAATAGGAGCCGAACAAAAGGGGGTTTCACTCTATTCATTTTCTATATAGTGGGTTTTACTATATAAAATGGATTTTTATGGATTTATGGGCTAATATTTGGAGAGTTTGGTCATTTTGGGGGGATATTGGGCCCTTTTTTAGGCTAGATATTAAGGATAAGTTGGAAGATGGTTACCAACTTCAGATCTATATAAACCAGGGCTTCTTGAAGCCAAGGAGAACATTCAGAGCAGGTTTATGCTGAAGATTTTCCAAGCCAAAGTCATTTTTATGTAGGGAAGTTATTGAGGAGCACACCTTTGCGGGCCATTTCTGGGAGCTCCAGTCATCCGTTTTCAGTGTCGTCCATTTTGTTGGGTTCCAGATATATGGTAGAACAAGACTAGATCATTTTGTAACATTTTTTGCATTGTTGTGATGTAATTTTAAAGCTTTGAACAGAAATAAGAAAGCCTCACCCACTGAGACAAAGGACCGGAGACGTAGGCGAGATTGTCGAACTCCATTGTCACATTAGTGTTTATGGTTTGTTGTTCCTCATGCTTTATTTCATATCTTTAGATGTTCATATGGCTGCTATGTTTCTCCTATAATTCTTGCTCTTTCATTCAACTTCCTAATTGGTTAATTAACACATGCATAATAACTCAACCATTGCCGTATAAAAGATCTTTTCGAATCAATTGAGAAGGTATAAACTTTTCTCAACATTATTCAAGGCCAAGAGAAATATAGGAAATGTCATAGTATCATTGAATTAGAGGTTTAAAAGGTAATAATGACATTTTTCAGGGCAAGGGATAACATTTGTAGACATCACTTTATAGAATAAGACTCTCCTTCATGTTGGAAGAGTAACTCTCCCCATTAGAAGGTCCATAAGATGGCCATCATAGCATTAACTCGGGGACACCAAAGGATGAAGTTATACTTAATATCATGATTGATGTAAGTACCCAAAGTTTAAATTACTACAACAATGTACATTCCCACACATAAATAGGAGGATTTAACTTAATCAAGGACCAATCGTATCCAAGATCAATTTTTCTTCACTAATCAATCATGAAATACTAATTCATTGAATGGTAGAAATAATAAGGTAGGCATACCTATAATTCTTGAAAATTGACTTAGGATTCAGAAAATCAAGGGAATAAATGAGCTCCAACCATGTTCGTATGCCAATAGAAACCAAATGGACAAACCAAATGTGGGGGATGGGACTCTCCTCCCAACCAACCCCTTAGTTTATATTATTGATATCCCTCGAGCCCTAAATTAATAACCTATGTTAGTTTCTCTTCTTGTCTCTTTCTTATGAATCCTAACCTCCAAAGAAAAAACCCCAAGGGTCAAGATCCTCCTAGGAAAAGATGCCTTCACCTCCTCCTCAACATCCATTAAATAATTAATCTTCAATTCTCTCCATGCAAAATTCCCATGCATAGACTCCACTTTTCACCCAAGCTATTATCTCTTGTCTTTACTTAAGCATGCATATTTTGTGATATTTACTTCATTTCCACTTTACCTGTAGCTTTTACTAGTGTTTCCTTTAATTTTCCTTAATTTATTCTTCGCTTTTTACTCTCTTTTGATATAATTAGTTTATTTATTATTATTTATTTATTTATCTATTTTATTCTTCTTCTTCTTCTTCTTCTTATATAATATAGGGCATTACAATACTATGAAGGTAGAGGATATAGTCTTGCGATGTCGAGAGTTAAGGAACCACATGATTCCTCTTCTGAATAATTAAAACCCCAACAAGTGATCCAATTAGGACAAAGATTGGTGAAGCCAAGTTCATCACTAACTTGAATAGAAATGAGATTGATGATAGATAAATGATAAATAATTACATGCTTCATCCTAGCATTACTGCATTGGAATTGGATGTAAAAGAGGTGGGAGAGATTTTCCTCCCACTCGGCAGGGCTTAAAAGTTTAGACATGTAAAAGGACGAGGTAAGATTCTAGGGAGGGGTTTAAGAGATCTAAAATTATCCTCCATTACAAGGGCTTATAGGGAAGAAGAGAAATCAATCCTTCGCTTGAGAAAGGGAAGGGTTGATGAGAACTCCTCAGTCGAATCACCCAACTGTAGTATGATGGTTGTTAGAGTGAGGCATTGTGCTACCACAAGGAGGAAGGAAGGAGTGGAGTCACCTCTCGAAATAGGGTAAAAATAAGAAACCATCTAAGGGGAAGAGAGAAAGAAAGAGTAGGAGATAATGATATTGTATTGGTTAGGGTTTTAGGGTTGATTATATGATCTAGGTATGCATATTAATTAGGGAATTCAATTAAGTTTCTACAAAAAAAATAACAAAGGAACTCATAAAAAAATAACAAAGGACATCAAACTAACTAGGGTCACTAGTCTCCTTGGTGAGCTAATTAGCCTAATTGTTGAAGACGGAGAAGAGACGAAAATGAAGGAAAATACTTGGGAAAATGTTATTGTAGGTATTGAAGCTACTTGGGCTGAATATGAGTGCTTTAATAATTCTTTAACAGAGTGTTGTTCCACTCAAATTACCCAAAACATGCCACTACACCTTGTTGCAAATAGTCCTAATCCTACTCTCCAATATAATCCAATAAAACACCCTAGATCTACCATATAGAACAATGAAATAATGAAGTGTTATATGGTGACCTAAAAGTTCCCTCATAAAGGTGATACTTCTCTTGCCCTTATTATGTTATAACCTCCCTTGAGGTAGAATAGTTGAATCATCCAAGATGTGAGAGGGGGGAAAGCCAATGGAGACACCCTAGGATAGGCCAATGAGCATTCAAGGAAGAAACCAAACCAAAAGAAAGAGATACCTATAGAGTTGTTGGAGATGATAGGAACAAGTAGCCTAAGAGTGTGGAAGAGGAGAAGAAGAGCTAAATCAATATTTTGCACTAATTCATAAGTGTACCTATAAGATAATATGAGAAGTAAATAAGATTCCAAGAATTTACATAGAGGAGAGGAGTAATATAAGTATGCAAGGAAAAGACTCGAAGGTATAAGTGAACATCGGACTAGATTAGGTGAATCCTTCCATATGGAGGAAATGTAAAATCTTTTTTTACTAAGAACCATGGGTTCAAAGGCCTATACCACAAGTATTTTCCTTAAACAATAGGACTACAACACACAAACATGATACAACCTAAGGAAGTCACAATACACTTGGCACTAAGAAATTAGGAAGGGTTAAGGAAGGCTTAATTAGTGGGCCCCTTAATAAGCATTCCCAAATGGATTGGGCCTTGACGACCCAAAAGGGAACATCCTAACCAACCATGGTTTAGATCAAAGGCTTGGAGCCCAAGACATAACTGAAACAAATGAGACTACCCCTAATTGAGCATCCCAAAGGGTCTAGTAGTGTGAAATTGTCGAAAAAATGCCAAGGATAAGAGGTGAGGTGATAGGGGACCCTACCCAAGTGTTATACATCCTGAGGAGATTGTGCATATAAGATAAGGGGGAGTGATCAAACACAAAAGGACCTTCATATCAAGGATGGGAGGTAACCAAGTTATCATTGGTAGTTGTGCATAGAGACATCACAATAGTAGGTGACACAGTGATATTTCTAAGTGTGCATATGTGAGAACTAAAGTCCGAAATCTGTATGATGCACCCCCTTTGTGGTTGGTCTAAAGAACTCAAATATTTTTTCTAGTGTTGTTATTTTGTTAAGTTGGCTTGGTGCTAAGTTACTAAATTGTATGGCCAAATCCTCTTTGCTTCCTATAAAAATTATGTACAGCAGAGAGATAACAATAAACACAAGAAGCCTAAACAATTTTTACCTCAAAATATTTTGCTGAGAAAACCAACCTCAAATATATATCTTTATTATGTTGGCCACTCATGCCAAAGAAACTACTTTGGGAACTTGACAATTGAGTATACCAAGTCTTTAAATAGGATTTATCACAATTGAATACCATGGGCCCATAAACTACCAATGCTAAACCCATCATTGACTAAATCAAGGTTAACCTAACCACTCTTGACTGAGTCAAGATTAACCTAACATTGTCCCCTTTAAACTTGACTTGAGATAAACACCCACCCCACTCAAAGTTTATAAACCAAGTATTTGGGATCGCAACATGCTCCCATTAATTCTGCCCCCTAGGTCTATGTCTAGACCTTACACTGATGAACCACAAAATCAGGGGTACACATGCCTAAGTAAGGTCTTACGCCAATATGATCTTTACATAGTTAACTAACACATATCCACAAACTTAGAAAAATATCCCTCTTGACAATGCAACCGTCGTTAAATTATTGAGTATCCATGGGTCATAAGAACACTCTCCTGGTCATGACATAATACTCTTGCACAACCTAGGTAATTGTTAAACATTAAAATAACTCTCATATAGTTAACAAGCATGTCTTGTGATCTCACCACAAGCTATAAACAAAGAGTTTTACATACCTAATACACAATTATACCAAATTGGCAACCAAGGCACACAAATGTAACCACTCTAACACATAGAGTCATCGATGAATCGCATATACATACCAATGCTTTCAAAAGTGAATTAACTTGAGTCTAACCTCAAACCAATATCCCATATACTTAGAATCATGAACAACATTCACACTTTGGTCCTTACTTAATGGTTTAAATCCAACATGCACATCATCATGGCACTATTTACCAAGCCTCTTAAAACCAATTCTTTGTGTTGGAACAACTTAATCAAGCACCATGATACAACAACATGAGGAGGGGATGAAGGATATCCATGACCACCATTATATCCAATGTATTTTCCTCCTTTGAAAAATGAATCTTCAAATCCGCCCTCACTTTAAGTAGATCCATTTGCCATGATTTGTACTTCAACAATATTTATCATGCTCCAATAAGAATGCATAGTATGTATATCAACTCTCTCCCATTATATCATGTAAATCACTCATGTTAGCAATATATTTCCAATGCACAACTAGCATACAATCAATACATTAAGCATGTTTGACACAATCACAGTTTCTTTTACCCACTAATTCACATGACATAGCAAAGGCACAATCTCTAGTAGATCAACCATGACTTTATACAACTGGTGTTTTACTATCATGAATAACATATCTATGTACTGTATTACATGAAATACTATATTTTCATGATCTCATACAACAACATATATCTTCCTTGACCAACAAAAAATTCAACTAAGCAAATCAACATGGGTTTCACTGCCTAGAGTTACAAAACCCCCATTGAGCATGAATTAACTCAATCACTTCAAGTCTGTTGATTATTTGCACTTACACAACATTGTAGATCCATGAATATATCATGACCAAGACACATATCAATCACTCACTTAGTTTCTTTACCCAATCACCAATCTCTCGTGACATCACTAGTGAAAAAGTGTCATGTGGACTTTAAGTATCAATCCAATATCATGTGGTATGTCTTATTATTTAATCTCCACATACATCAATGAGTAGACTCTGCTCATCAACATAAGTAACATGGGAAACATTTTCATTTTTAGTTGATTGAGACAATTAGGTCCAAATAACATCATTGCATTCAATGTCACTAACATATAATGGGTTTAATATATGACATAACAAATCTCAAACTAATTGATCCAATTAGGTGACTTCATTGGTCATGAAGTCACATGACCGAACCTCCCAATACACACCCACTTGGCACCTCAATCACATTCTCAATTTATCATATCAATGAACTCAAGAAACACCAATAGGTAGAAATATATTTGATCCATGACTTCTTCATTTATTAGTCCCTGCCTCCGGCTAGGGATTCTAGCATGTGCTTGGCGGTCAACTATCATTGACCGCCTATTACCTGGTACATTCTACTATAATAGTTGGTGCATTTTGTAACCTTTTAAAAATATGTTCCCTAAGTTTTTCTTAATATATTTATTATTCATTTTTTATTCCAAAAACATTATATTTTTCTAATTTTCTAATTTTTTATATCGAATTTTCTATTCGTTCAAATCTTTGTGATATGACATAATTCCACTAGTGTGTGTTACACATTATTTTGGTCATCTTAGTGATCCATTGACAACATGTGTTCATGTTCCTAAAAAGAACATTTCTTCATGAGGAGAGTGATTGGCTTTCTCTTCTGAAAAACCCTATTAAGGAAGGTTGTCGCAGGTTGCACCATAAGCAGGGTGCAACGATGTCTGATCATCGCACTCTGCCCCAAAATTGGTTTGTGACGTCTCCACAAGCTACTCTACAGCTAGGGTGCGATGATGTCAAAAGGATAAGAAAAGGTCAAGTTTCATGAAAGTTCTAGAAGAGGATCTTCTAGAAGATGAGGTGGCATCCGTATGGTTGGGATCCTACTCACTTCTTTGATTTGTTGGGATCATCGTAATCTCTTCAACCATCTCTCTCTCCCTTATATAAGGAAGGACATCTCATGGAAAAGGCTAAGGTTAATGAAGGTTGAATAGGCTAAAGATTGCATGGAGAGTTCTGCATTGGGTCATTCTTGAGAGCCTCATTTCAGTTCATCAAGTCATTGTGGACCTTCTTCATTCAATATTGGAGCAAGTGTGTGTGTTGGAGAAAAGGGTCATTGGAAGGGGACCTTGCAACATCAAGGCTTTGGTTGTAATCTCCACTTTCATTATTATATAATATAGTGATACGTTTCTTTCCCATAAAACTCATCTTGTTTTATTGTATGATTCCTTGATCACATACATAGGTGCTCGTTGAGTATATTATTTCTTTCACTTTGATTGGCTTGTGTTCCCTTGCAGATCCAATATCACAGGAGAACTAGAGTGGAGCTAGGATGGCAATGGCAAGAGGAAGAGATATTCAAATGGTATGTTTCCCATCTCTTGCTAGATAGTAAACTCAATGATTATAGCTTAGGGAAAGCGTCATGTTCTATTCTATTTTGTTCTAGATCTAGGTGGATTTGTTTATGTCTGCATTTACCGATAAGTCCCGTAACAAAATTGGAGACCATACTGGGGATATGACCTCCTTTTTATTTTTTGCTTTCCATTTGCCTTTAATCTTACCTCCTTCTAATAAATTTCATTCTCTGAGTCTGTGAGTGATCCATTTAGACTCCCTGGGTTTAGAAGTTCCTTTGGATTTTTTGTCTTTCTTCCAAATTTTTCAAATTTACAGAGATCATCACACTCTACCTTGTTGTCAGTCTGCAACGGCCCTGAGACGTCGCTTTCTACTTAGCCAATCTAGTGCGACAACGTCGTACCATGCTCTGCCAATAGCCTGCGACGACCCTTGCTCATTGCAGTATGTCCCATACCCAGCCTGCGACGACTCCTGTAGATTTTGATGGAGTGAGCCATCTTGTCTTTTACCACCCAAATTTTCCTTAGTAGCCTGGGTTGAACTTCCTATGCCCATGTTTGATTGATTTATGAGTTTGAAGCTTGCTTGTGATTAGTTTCCAGTGATTGAAAGTCTTTCTTTGCATTTTGCAGGCTTTTTACTTTTCCTCATTGTCACGAGGATATAATCTCAGATCTTGATCTGAGTGCTTGTTTGAAAAAGGGTATTTGGTTTATTCTAAGTTTTGGATTCATTTTGTTTGTCAGATTGGTTGTTGATTAAGAAACACATTTTTGCTTGCTTATGTCAAGAGTTTTTCTTGTCTTTTTCGTTTTTGTCTACATTACGAATTTGATTTGGGAATTGTGTTGAGAATGTTGATTTTCCTGGATTATGTTTTCCTTCCATTATCACATCTTTGATTTTGTCTTGGAAAGGAAGAATTGAATTCATTTATTCTTTTTAGGTAATCCCTTATACGAAATTTTTACATTCGAAATATTTGTGAAGAGAAGAAATTGGAAAAAAAATTAGTTCATGATTATTTGGAATTGTGTTCATTCGGAATTAAGAAATCGCAATTTGTAGCTTGTTGTACTTTGAAAGAAATACCTTCTCCCTATTGTAACTAGAGTTCATTGAATTGAAAATTTCACATTCATCTCTTTTTGCATTTAATTGGGTCAAGGTCACAACATCAACACTTTCACTTCCATCACTCTTTTTGAGTAAGCAACAGCCTCTAAAACACAGCATAAATTTAAAATTTATTAGTAACTTTTATTTTCTAGGGATATTTTCACCAACATTAGCTAGGATAGCGCTTTGGAATAGGTTGTGAGGTACACTCTCGAAAGCATCAAAACACACAATAGTATCTTGTGATAGGGAGAGTTCAAATCCAATTGCTACATTTTGTCCTGGGAAGCCCTTCTCACACAAGGGTCAAACCTAAGGTCGCATTAAGACTAGCAGAGTTACTCCCCCTGCTTTGTTGGTCTTGGTGTAGAGATTGCACGTATTATGGGGGTCGCTTGAAGGTATACCCACAATTATGAGTGGAAGCCTTTCGAGTTGATTTTGGGCTAGATACCCTGCCTTTGCATGTGGATCGGACTGTCGATTGTTTCCCCAGGCATTATTGTTGTAGTAGGTAACCTTAGTAGCCTATATCTTTAGGGTCTTTACATGAGGTGACTGTGGAGGGGCAAGTCTTCACAGTACCTGGAATCGACGTTGGACAAACTCACTCGGGCTCCTTGGAGGGTATACCCACGATTATGTCTGGGAGCTTGCACCAAGGTGTAAGTCCATTAAGCAGGTCGTCAACGTAAATTTTCCACCCGCTTATCCCATCCCCTTCTTGTCTTGATTTCTCGACGTTGAATTTCATCACCAACTAGTGACTTCATAATAAGAAGGTTTGTTTGCTTAGTTTGATTCCTAGATTTTATTAGTCAGTGTTGTTTGTTTCCTCTAGTCGGCCATAGATTTTCTTTGTTCTCTACTCGGCTCAAGCAACATTGGCCTTCATCGTTCACATAGGATGCAAGGGCTACCCCCAGAAGATCCGGAAAGTTACTAACCTTTGCCTCCTAACTCACTAGAAGGATCTTCTGAGGGAGTAGTCAATAACGAAGTAGCTTCTAAAGTTGGAAGCACAAACTCTTTGGAGGGATTTCAAATTGTTTCGGACTCCTTAGAGGCTTTCCACCTCCCTGTCAATCTGGCATTGAGTGCTATATGAAATCCACGTATGATTCAGATGAATTCATCAGGAGAAATTGTTGTTGATGAAAATTTTGAAGTACCTATTGGACCTAACGCAGGATCTGGAGTAGAGGATCCACTTTTTCGTAGTGAATCTTTTAGGACCTTGGCTCACACTATTGGAACTTATGATCTTGGTTCTATTTCTATCCCTTTGACAGTACATGACTTGTATGGTAACCTAGGAGTGAGTCCTGGTCGACCTATGGCATCACAAGTTCTTGAGACTTATGTTACCTATACGATACCTTTAGACCATTTTATTGGTACTGCCAGTAACGTCATCATCGTTCCAGACCATTTGTTGATTGGTTCTCACTCGATTCCTACTCTTTAGATGGCCCATTCTACTATGTTTCCACAAGCTACCACAATTCCTACTGGAAATGTGGTTGTCTCCCAAGCTCCTACTGGGACACCACTTCCACCTAGACCAAATCCATCACTTCCCCCTGGGTATAGAGCTATGAATACTTCTGTTGCTATCTCCACCCAGGTTCCATCTGGAGGCTCTGGACTTTTTGTTCCTCCTGGGTACAATGCTATTGTTGGTTGTGTTCCTACACCTGGTCAGGTTCTCTCTATAGGGTCTTATGCTCCTCCTCCACCTTTGCTTGGAGGATCTGGCCCTAGTGGCTCCAATCCACTTGGAGGCACCAGTCTTTCTATCATTTCTGGTTTCCAGATTCTTGTTGGAGGGCAACCTCAAGTTGGGGGGCAACCTCAATTTGGGGGAAAACCTCAGATCGGGGCACAACCTCAACTTGGGGGGAAACCTCAATTTGGGGGACAACCTCAGATTGGGGCACCATTTCAACTTGGGGGGGAACCTCAGGTTGGAGTCCATAACCCACTATATGGACAGAGTGCACTTGTGGTACAATATTTACCCTAGAATCTTCCTTTCCAAGGAAATCTACAACCTTATGGGGGGGAAAATCCTTAAGTTAACTCTTTTGCACCCCCTAACCTCGGTCAACCGTATCCAGATTCTTTGAATCCCACTTGGGGTTCGAATGTTTAACCTAGTGTTCCTTTTCAAGGGAACCCTCCTAATCAATCCAACCCTATGGGTTATGTGCCTCAAAATCCTCCACAACCGAATCTGTCAATATTGTATCTTTATTTGAAAACTGCTTATGGTCCTACTGGTATACCTACGGGGCTTCCCCCTCAAAATTACCAGTTTCCACAAGTGAACCGACAGTTTCCTTTCCTGGACACTTTGGCTTTACCTGATTTGTCTAGGATTTTGAATGATCCTATCTTACATTCTCCTTACTGACCCACCATACCAGCCAAGTTATCGTCCGACATTCCTAAATTTGACGGTCAAGTAGGAGAATTTCCAAATAATCATGTTATGACTTTTCATCTTTGGTGTTCATCCAAATCCTTGATGGATGACTCCGTCAGATTACAACTTTTCCAACGAACTCTCACGGTTTGGCAGAAAAATGGTACATCAAGTTACCGCGAGGTTTCTTCAATGACTTTAACACCCTAGCTATGGCCTTTTTGACACATTACCAATTACCGATTCGATATGAGACAGGAACCAAAATTTTGAGTTCTTTTAAAAAATCCTCATCCACTCATATTTCTGATCACATCCATGAGTGGAGGAGGAGGAGACATTTGATCAAAGTTCCTCTTCCTGATCAACTATTGGTTGAGTGGTTTACCAAATCACTCATAGAACCTATCACTCGTGATGTCTCCATGGGTGGTGTTGTCACTGAAGAGCAAGCGATTAGTCATGCTCAGTATCTGGATCTTGTTTATTCACAAACATGAATTCTTTACAATTTGATCCCTGACGCTCCTTGTCCTTCCAAAAACCTTACCCCAAAACCTCCAGCAACTTCTCATGTTGTTGATGGTGTGATTGGAACCTTCCATGATAAGACCCAGTCAACGCAAGTCAGTCACACCAATCCCAAATCTAATAATTCTAATGCACAAAATACTCCTGCTCCTACTCCTTCATCCGGTAAGACTGTCTAAGTTAATTCTATTCAATCCACACCTACTAGAAAGAATCAAAATAAAAAGAAAGGGAATGGTAAGAATAAGGAGGAAAAGAATAATAATCCACAATCTGATAAAGCCAAAATGCAAATCGCAGATGAGAAAGATAAATGTAAGCCTCACTACCCCTACTTGATTTGTGGTGACAATCATTACACGAAAGATTTTCTGAGACGCACAGAGGTTACTAAGTTCTTCCAAGGGAGCGTAAAACCTCCTACATCTGTTGTTTTGTCACAACCTTTCCCTTCTCAGCAACAAGCCCAATTGTTCATTCAAGACCAAGCTTCTCCTTCTACCTCATCTTATGTCCTTATGTGTACTGGTGATTCTAAAAAGAACGAAGTTGCAGTCGCAACTCGAGCCAAGGATTACTCACCATTAAAAGAGAAAGTTGATGATATACCACCTTCGTTGGTTCAACCTTCTCCTTCAACTTTACCTCCAAACTGTCCTCTTCATCTCGAAAGACCGAGCCTCAATATAGTTCTTCACCCTCCTCCTAAGGGTGTTGTTTGAAAGTTTATGTTTAACCCTCATGCACGTGTTGCCCAAAACTATAGCATTGTAGAAGATCTTGCATAAGCACCCTTCGCGATGTCAGCTTTCGAAGTCCTTCAAAGTTTCCTAGCTCAACGGAATTGTTAAAGGCCATAGGTGGAATTGATCCCACGGATACTAATTTCATAATCTTTGACTTGGAATATCACGTTCTAAGGCCTCCTCCTTAGTTAGGTTTTCGGATCCAAGTTGTTGTTCAAAGAAAGAATATTTGTAGAATAGTTATTGATGAAGGATCCTTGACTTGCATTATGTCTGTTACTTGTTGGAAATCCATCGTCTCTCCTAACCTCACCGAATCACACAATACACTTAAGGATTTCAATGGTACAGGATTTAAACCCTATGGTATTCTTCCCTCGTTTTCTATTACGTTGGAAGGTAAATTGGTCAATGTTGAGGTTGAGGTCTTCGATGCACCTCTTGATTATAACCTTTTACTTGGTCATAGTTGGATTGATTCCATGCATGTAGTTGTGTCTACTCTTTTCTGTGTGGTATGTTCCCCACACCAAGGAAAGGTCGTTACTATTGACCAGCTGGCCTTATTTAATTATGATTCTCGTACTAGCAACATTCCCTTTATATTGAAGACAACCCTTGGTTACGAGAATGTCGGAGTGGGTCTTTTGAAAGATTCAACTTTCATGGGTACATTTCCAATCCCACCACTCAATATTCCCCCTCCTTTTGTTGCCTCTATTAACATGATATCCACCATCGTTCGTGAAACCCCCGCATCATATGACCCATGGGTAGTACCTATCCCTGGTGATTACCCTCGTTACGATGACAATATGTCCTTAATTCCGATCGAATCCTCTTATCAAGCTATTCAATCGGCAACCCCCTCCTCTCCTTCTCTCTGTGATTCATCTCCTGATCTATTTCACATGATCTTTCCTACTAATGAGATGCTCATGTCGGTCATGTCTATGGAGGACACTCCATGGGACGATGGGCATCATCACTCCATTCTCTTTCTAGAACGTGACACCATAGAGAGTTATCAATGGATTTTGACTCTGTCGACTGTTGTTGTTGTTTCTTTCATTCCTGATTCAACGCATGATGTTTTGTACGAAGGGAAATTGAGCAACATTTCCCCTACCGTCCCTCTCGACATATCCATTAAACCCAGAGTCATGGAGAAAGTTCATATCGGAGCCTCATGTTCTACTGATGAGGTCCACACGTATAAAGCCTTTTTCCAAGAATTTAGCGATGTTTTCGCCTGGAGTTATGAAGAGATGTCAGGTATTGATCTTGATATCGTTGTGCACAAAATTAAGACATACCCGGACGCTAAACCCATTTGGCAGAGACTTCGCCCAGTACACCCACGCAAAGTTGTTGCTATCAAGCTTGAGGCTGAAAAACTTCTTAAAGTTGGCTTTGTTTATCCTGTGGCTTTGACTGATTGGGTATCCAATCTAGTTCTGGTGAATAAGAAACAAGGTACCATCCATGTTTGTGTAGATTATAGGGACATAAACAAAGTTTGTCCTAATGACAATTACCCGACCCCTTTCGTTGACCAAATCATTGACGATTGTGTCGGTAGCGAAATCTTCTCTTTAATGGATGGTTTCTCCAGCTATAATCAAATTAATATTTTACTCGCGGACCAACACAAGACCGCTTTTATTTGCCCTTAGGGAACCTTTGCTTACCGGAAGTTACCCTTTGGTCTCAAGAATTCTGGCGTGACTTTTCAGTGCTCTATGTCTTATGCTTTCCACAATATTAAGCACATTGTGCAACCCTATCTTGATGATCTATCGACGCATTCCATGTGTCGCCAAGATCACCCGACGCATTTGAGGTCCATTTTCGTACGTTGTCGTTATTACCATATCCGCTTAAACCCTCACAAATGTGTCTTTTGAGTGGAATCCGGCCGACTACTTGGTTTTATTGTGTCGATACACAAGATTCATGTAGACCCTTTGAAGGTTGAGGCTATCCTTAATCTACCTCCTCCTTCTACACTCCACCAGCTCCAAAGTTTGCAAGGGAAGGCAAACTTTTTACATCGTTTCATCTCCAATTATGTTGAACTGACGGAAGGATTCACTCGACTACTAAAGAAAGGTTACGAGTTTGTATGGGACAATACTACAAACAAATCCTTTGAATCTTTGAAACTTGCCTTAACCCGTACACCATTATTGTTTCCCCTTGACTATAGTCGAGATTACTTCTTCTACTTAGTTGCTTTGGACTCTACCATTGCCATGGTCTTAGTCCAAGAGGATGATTCGCATGACAAACATCTGATATACTATTTGAGTTGGAGTCTCGCGATTACGAAGACCAAATACTTACATGTGGAAAAATTGGCCTTGGCGGTTGTTCAAGCTATCCAACGTTTTCGTCATTATATCTTGTTACGTTGAACCACTGTTACTTTCAATTGCAACCCTATGCAACAAATCCTCACCCGACAATTGCCAGGGGAAAAGTACTCCAAATGAATAGTGATTCTCCAGGAGTTTGACTTGGAATTCGAATGCGCTAAGTCAAATAAATCCTTGGTTTTTGCTGAACTCATATGTGACCTGCCCTCCACTGAGACAAAAAACGTGGCAGAGGATTCCCTGCCTAACGAATCCCTTTTTCTGATCAGTTCTGATGACATATGGTACAAATATATCATTATATATCTCCAGACTCAAACTTTCCGGCCCAATCTCTCTAGTACAGATCGTCGCCATATACGGTATCAAGCCCGCCAATACATCATTCTTGGTGATACTCTTTACCGTCACGGTGTTGATTCCATTTTTCGACGATGTCTCACCTACGATGAAGTTGAGAAATATTTGAATGACTATCACTCTGAAGCGTGTGGCAGTCATATGTCTGGGTATGCCACTGCCCAAAAGATCTTACGAGCTGGTTATTTCTGGCCTTCTTTGTTCAAGGATTGCATCACCGTTGTTTATAAATGTCATGCCTACCAAACTTATAATAACAAAATAAGATCTCATCCTTCTCCTTTACATCCTATAGTTTTCGTTGGTCCATTCCCCAAATGGGGCATTGAATTCATGACATGTAACCCTCATTCAGTCGGGGGGCATGGATACATCATTGTAATTGTGGATTATTTCACTAAATGGGTCGAGTCGATGCCTACATTTGATAACACCAGGAAAACTGCAGCATTGTTAATATTCAATCACATCATTACTCGGTTTGGTATCCCTCAAGCTATCTTTATTGATTACGGTAGTCATTTTCGGAATTTCATGATGTCCTAACTTACTGAAAAGTTGGGTCTTCGCCATGAAAACTCAACCCCCTATTACCCACAAGCCAATGGCCAAGTTGAATTAATCAATAAAGTTCTCATTACTATGCTTCGACGGATGATAGGAATTCATAAGACAAGCTGGCACATGATGTTGTTCTCGGCATTATGGCCCTATCGGACATCTGTTAAGTCTACCATGGGATTTACACCTTTCCATCTAGTTTATGGTATTGAGGCTATCTTGTCGATTGAATGTGAAATATTGTCTTTGAAACTGGCCGTTGAACTTCTCCCCAATACCTCTGATGAAGAAGAGCATCTTTTGAATTTAATGCAACTAGATGAAACCTGTCGCGATGCCTCCCTAGTTATTGAAACTCAGAAGAAATGTGTTAAAGCCCAATACAACAAGCATGTCAAGCCACATGTTTTTTCTAAAGGTGATCTAGTTCTCCTTTATGAACAAGATCATAATTTACTAGGGTCGATAAATCCGAGGCTATATGACGAGGTCCTTACATTATCAAACGTGTGTTGGAGAAGGGATCTTATGATCTAGTTGATTATGATGGAATCCCTTTGAGTGAACCCATAAATGGGCTTTACTTAAATAAGTACTATGCTTAAGTCATTTTTGCATGAGTGCTTGTACTTTTAGTGTATCATACTCTTGTGTGTTTTTTCGTTGTTTGGTTTCAACCTTCAACTGCTTACCTTGCATTGTGTTTGGTTTCCAGATGTCGGTGTCTTCGCTACCCTACATTGGCTTCATTGATGGCGCTAATTGCGGCACTCAAAACTTAGCATCTGTTGCTTGGGCAATCTATGCACCTACAAATGAATTGATTAGTCTACATGGTGTTTGCCTTGGTCGTTGTTACCCATGATTTTGGTCATCATGATGATGTATTGATGATGGTGTACTCAGGCTCTTCATAAGAACTTTCTCCTGAGAAAAGTTACTTTCTTCTCTTTCCAGAAATATCATTTTTGAAGAAGGTTCGCAGGCTGCTAGTATATTTGCCTGCGAGAATGTCTGATTCTCGCAGGTTGCCTTAAGCCATGGTGCGAAAATTTTGCACTGTATTGAACTGATAGGGTGCGAACTCTTCATAAAGCAAGGAAAAAGATGAATTATCGAAGCTTCTAGAAGGGAATCTTCTAGAAGGATGAGATGGCATTCGAATGGTTATCCTAGTACTAGATTCCCTGATATTTTGGGATCATTCATATCCTAGTAACTAATTCATTATCTCCTATATATTGAGGGAATTCTCATGGAAAAAGTTAGAAGCAAGATTCATTGGAAAATTAGTGAAAGAATTGTGTGAAGGACTGAAGCTACAACAGCTAGGAACCTCCAGCAAGTTCATCCAAAGGAGTTGATCTTCTTCATGCAAGTGAGCAAGTGTGTGTGTCGGAACTAAGGGCCATCGAAAGGAAGTTTGCAACATCAAGGCTCAGGTTGTAATCTTTACTTTCCATTAATATGATACAGTAATATGTCCCTTTCCCATAAAGCTATTTCCACTTTATTGTATAATTCCTTGATCATATACATAGATTGACTGTTGAATAGATTGTGCTTTCTTCACTTTGGTTGGTTTGTGTTGTCTTGGTCTTGGTTGCACAAGAGCACTGAAGCGAAGCGGGAGCAACAAAGACCATAGGAAGTGATTATAAGGTATGTAACTTGTTCTTGCCTCCTAGTTAATTCAATGGTTAGAATCTAGGGAAAGAGTCATGTTCTGTCTTGCTTTGTTCTAGATCCAAGTGGATCTAGGGAGATCGGTTTGTGTTCGCACTTACGGATTTATCCAATAACAGTCGTGCAACCAACAATATTGCGGAATACAGTGCAGTCATCGAATTATTGACTGACATTGTTTCACTCGGAATACGCTATCTCGTTGTACGATTCAATTCGCAGTTAATAGTCCTACAGTTGAGTAATGTCTACTCCATTCGAAGTCCTACATTATTAAGGGTATAATTACTAATTCACCTCTTGGAACGTCATTTTGATTACATTGAAAGTCAACACATTCCTAGATTTCTAAATACATTAACTGGTGATTTAGCCAATTATGTGTTAGACAGACATTTGAGAAATTTATAAAATCCAATCACACTTTGTATATACAACAAGTAAGCCAGTAGAAGCCTCATATATATATAACGATAAAAGTATTACAAAAGTGTTTTTGTCCGAAGACCAAAATATCAAAAATGTGAAGCACTTGGCTTCATATACAAAAAGAGCATTAAGGATGTTGCTCGCTATAACATGTGACTGCCTGTGCTAACTTGCGGAGCAGTCAACCGATGGAAGAAAACACACCCACTATATGGCACTGATAATGCCTCGGGATATCGTCGATTGAGGCATACAGGATGTTCATCGTAAGCCACTCTATATTCTTCTCCAGAATCTCGTAGTCAGCAGTAGCCACTCCTGCTATGTCAGCTCTCTCTCCTTGCCTCTAGATGGGGGATGAACCTGGAGGTCAGTAAGTTCCCACGTCTGCATCATCGAAAGAGAATTTGATTAGTCATTGGATAAATAACACATAAAAAAAATTATATTAAAAATCACAAAAAACATTATAAAAAAAAACTGTACTTCTTACCTATGTCCCCCCATTGGGAACCCTCAGGAAGAACTAAGTCTGGATCACCTCGGAAGTCTACATCGGCATAGGCATACTCATCTACCATAAGCATCTGGGTCCTCAACCAGTCAAAGAAAACATCATTATATTTGACAATAGGACCAGTCACATGTCATGCCATGAGGTCGATCCACCTCTTCGTTCTTTGATCCTGTGGGGTAGGTATACCCCACTCTACCTACAAGCGTAAAGATGGGACCCTCTCTAGAAAGAAGGACACCAAAATCAAATCATATCCAAATTGTTTCAGGTCACCATTCCTACACTTGGTTAATTGTTTCTTCATGCTTTTGAGAACCCTGTCACACCAATTAAAAACTCGGGGCTCCATGCATTCCAACGCATACTGGAAGTAGCTCTGAAGAGACATATGGGGAGTTTCACTCCTTTCCATACATGTGATAGTGTAGAGGACCGTCTGTAGAGACAAGTCACGGGCATCTCTGATAGCGACTTTGTCGCTATGTTTTTGAGTACTAGGTACGCAGTGTTCACTAATATAGTGACTCATGGGCTCACCACCTCCCCTGCTACCTATCAGTGTAACTCGGGCCCCACGGTGAGACAAACTAATCAATAAATATATGTCCTCGATATCTATCTTTAGAATGTGTGCCCCCACATAGAATGCCTATTGGTTCACATCCCACATGTGAACCAAGTATTCCAGTAACCTCAACTAGGCCCTCATGCCTTGGATCTTGAAAAATTTTAGCAGTCCACACTGTCAGAGGGCATTTATCATTCCCAAGTCATTCTCAGCAAAGTAATCTTCCACTGCATACTCTCTCTCGCCATTCCAACATCCTTACTGTAGAAAACCTGCAATGGAACATAAAAGAGGGATTAGCATCTTCATCTCTTCCCTAGAAACTTTTTATTGGAAAATACATCTAAAAACACTTTTTGATTTGCGCATGTCGCAGTCTAGGCCATCCGTACAGTGCGAAGTCATCACAAGATAGCCTAAAGGCTTCCTGTGACGACCCAGGGTCATTGCAGGACACAATATAGGGCACCTGCGATGACCTCCACGTGCGGGTACGCTTGCAAACTCAACCCAAAAAGTCATTTTTAACCAATGAAAAGCAAAAATTGATCCATGAAAAGTTGAAGGAGATGAAAATTACCTATTCAGTGAAGACCATTCGTCAAATGATCAATTGTGTCTCCCACAACCCGTAGTGAACTTTTGAGGTAAAATGGGGGTTTTGGAACAAAGTTTGGGTGGAGTAACAATGGAATAGTAAAAGAAGTTTTTACCCATATTTATTAACTTTTTTACTTTTTCGATTATAATTTACATTATTTTATGTATTTCACCTAAATCCTAAAGTTCTAATGACATTACAAGTGTTTGATTTTTTGCAGGTGAGAAATCTATGAGTTGAATATTGAACAAGGATACACCTCTTTTGGTTTGCTTTTATACATTTGTCGCATGTACAAATCCTTTTGGAGTTTTTCAGGAAAAAATTTGAGCTTAGGTTTTGTTCCTTCTCATGCTCGTAAATCAATAAGAATGTAATCAAGTATACTTTTGTCATATTTTCATACTCGTAATGGTTACACGAAAAACGAAACCCATGGAGTATCCTTTAAGCTCTTTTCACGCTTTGTAAAAACGAAAAGATTGTCGAGCGACCTTGTTCTTTTCACGCTCGTAAAAGTATTTGAAGAAAACATTTGATGAGAGGTAGGTTATCACTTTTTTGGTCTCATCAGATCAACTTACAAAAAAGGAACTTGTGGAGTCCTCTTTAAGTGTTTTTCAAATTCTCTAAACATGAAAACCCATATGGACTCATTAAACAAACATCAAAAGACCCATATGGGATCGAACCACTCCTTCTTAGGATTCGTTAAATGTACTTTGAGGGACTCGTCCGAAGGATGAGCTTACATCAACAAGCATATGTTATCCTCCTCAAGCTTGCATAAAAATAAAGAGGTACTCGCCAGAAATGGTGGGGGGGAATTTGGGAAAGAAATGTGTCTATGTATCCTCGTTAGTGGAAGTAATAGTCACTCTTGAACATGACACCCCCCTTCATCATTGTATCTGGGTTGGGAAATCCATTCATCTCTTGTTTGACCATCCACATGTCCATATGTTGGGTCCTCCTTGAGTCAATGCTGCCAATACCATTATCGTTTCATTCATATGTTCAATAGAAGTCCATCCTTAATAATCCTCCTATCGAGTCGGACATCTGCAATTATAAATTTTCTACCATGCCGGCCTTCCCTGTGTCAGTTTCGAATAATTTCATACTCTGATCTATCTCAAATATGTTATTTATTTCATGTCATTGGTGGGGGATACATCAAGGCCCTCTTGTGATGAGTCTTTTCCTATCGACCTCATCTCATTTTCCAGGAACAAGACTTATAAATCATTCAGTGCCTTAGAGCCTGCATGCCTCAATGACAGTTTTCTTCGCTTTCAACAGTGGGTTCACATCATTGGCCCCTGATTGAAGGCTTCCCTCGAGTGTTCAACTTCAACTCCTTTATTCACACTTGTTGTATTGTATTGGGGTACCTTGGGAGTCATTGACATTAATATTGATTTCCCTCGCACTTGTTAACGGTTCTTATCATTGACCGGTAATCAAGTGGTTTCTACCATGTTTGACTTCGACACCTGTAATCGCATGGTTATATTGGTACTTAGGGATGACTGAAATGAAGACCCTAGGTCATACCATTCTGGTCCAGGTTGCGACGGAGTATTCATGATTTGTATTGGCACATAGATCCACTTTGTATGTCTCGTGGCTATGTCCGAATTTGTGTCATTTTGGCGCATAGATCCACAGTGTATTCTGGGTGGCTATGTCGGTTTCACGTTGACATGGATCCATGGTGTATATTTGGTGGCCATGACTCATTTGACATTTTTTAATCTGAGTATGGGAATGCCTACCTCAGACAATGGTATATTATTATGCCGATGCTTGACTGTTTGCAGGTTCCCGACTGATGTGCTCTTTGTTTTCGACACACACATTCGACAAAGTATTTCGGTTGTCACGAGTTCCAACCTCATACTTTGGGGGGAATTATGTTACACATTATTTTGGTCATCTTAGTGATCCATTGACAACATGTGTTCATGTTCCCAAAAAGAGCCTTTCTTCATGAGGAGAGTGACTGGATTTCTCTTCTGAAAAATCCTATTAAGAAAGGTCATCCCAGGCTGCACCATAAGCAGGATGCGACGATGCCTGATCATCGCACTCTTCCCCAAAACTAGTTTGCGACGTCTCCGCATGTTGCTCTACAGCTGGGGTGTGATGATGTCAAAAGGCTAAGAAAAGGTCAAGTTTCACAAAAGTTCTAGAAGAGGATATTCTAAAAGATGAGGTGGCGTCTGTATGGTTGGGATCCTACTCACTTCTCTGATTTGGTGGGATCATCCTAATCTCTTCAACCATCTCTCTCTCCCTTATATAAGGAAGGGCTTCTCATGGAAAAGGCTAAGGTTAATGAAGGTTGAATAGGCTAAAGATTGCATGGAGAGTTCAGCATTGGGTCATTCTTGAGAGCCTCATTTCAGTTCATCAAGTCATTGTGAACCTTCTTCATTCAATATTGGAGCAAGTGTGTGTGTTGGAGCAAAGGGTCATCGGAAGGGGACCTTGCAACATCAAGGCTTTGGTTGTAATCTCCACTTTCATTATTATATAATACAGTAATATGTTTCTTTCTTATAAAACTCAACTCGTTTTATTGTATGATTCCTTGATCACATACATAGGTTCTCATTGAGTATATTATTTCTTTCACTTTGGTTGGCTTGTGTTCCCTTGCAGATCCAATATCACAGGAGCACTGGAGTGGAGCTAGGACGACAACGACGGGAGGAAGCGATATTTAAACGGTATGTTTCCCATCTCTTGCTAGATAGTAAACTCAATGATTAGAGCTTAGGGAAAGCATCATGTTCTGTTCTATTTTGTTCTAGATCTAGGTGGATCTAGAGAGATTTGTTTATGTCTGCATTTACTGATAAGTCCCATAACAATGTGTTGCAATTTTTTTATTTTGATTTTCATATTTACAAATTAATTTCCAAAACTAAATTATATCATTGGATTTTTTTGAGGTTTTGGATTAAGCTACAGTCGAGACTATTTCACTACAAACAAGGGACTGTCATCCTTAATTGTTGATGAATGGAGCCTGCCACCTGCTCAAGCCACTCCTCCATGGTCTCCACACTTTAATAACATTAATCTTTGACTGAACGATCGTATAATTGTCCCTTCTCCACCATGATGATTCCATGCTCCACTGCTCCATACACAATTCTGCAAGTGAGACTCGAACCCAAAACCCCATGACCATTGTCGTCAAAAGGGTTTGTGTATTTTTTCTCCTACTTTAGGGTTTAGCATTTTGTAACAATGGTAGACTCCATTACTGTTATGCAAGGTGCATTGTTTTGGACTGTATCAGGGGTTTTCGTCAATCTCCTATTGCATTCGAACATTGAGGTAAGCAAATTTGTTGAACAAATGCAACAACTAAGGTTTATTTTAAGAATTTAAAGCTTCTTTCCATAGGTACTGTACAATGTTCATGAAATATATTTGCCTTGTTACCTGTACATTTTGTTATTTGGTTACAAGATTCTAGATATATTTTGACTATTCATGGACTAGGTTATTTGTATGTATGCAGCGACTGTGATATCTAGATTGCAAGTTTGGGCGAGAAATAGAAAATTTAGATTCAATTCGGGAGAAATTATTTCATGATCTCTTGAAAATCGATGTCTACACACCAGATTTTCCAAAATCCGCTTGAAGATATCCAAAATTGAACAATTTTGTTTGAAGTCTTTAAGATGACTTCTGATAATCCCTGGCTAGATTAATTTCCATTGGTTTTAAAGCTTGTCCCATTATGGGGTATCTGGGTTTTGTATGTTTTTGTGTGTTGTGCGTATGATGTGCATTATAATTCAATTATACTTCTATGTGTTAATTTGTGCGTGCATGCGCATGGAGGGGAGAGAGAGCTAAGTTCATGTGTGTGCTCACAGACAAACTAAATTCAATGCTTTTGGAAATTGCATTATTTTATAAGAAATTTAAAGCAAGGATCTTCTTGCAATTTTGGAAGGATTAGCAAATTTACTCATTTAATTTTCCTGCTCTAAAAGTATGAAAGATTTCAGAATTAATAGGGAATAGGTAAAGTAAAGGGCTAAAAGTTTCCTATAGTTCACTTTGGCAGTTTCCTATAGTTCACTTTGGCATAGACTCGATCCAGGTATCAGACTGGTGTTTGCCCTGTAATTGCTTGGAGGTGATGGCATCACACTGTACACAATTCAAATGCCATCCATGACACTCCAATCACATCAACATAACAAAACTGACAACCTTTGATAAACTTCAATGGATTAAAAGAAATTTTCCTAAGAAGAGTCTTAGTCACCATATCATTTCCTATATGTACAGTCAGGACATAACTAGTTAAAGGTCGACCATGAAATTTCTTTACGTCTGTTAATGCAAAGTGTTTTGTGTGATATCTGTAATATATGCATCACATGTGACTATAATACCAGCATCACGTCTTTGTATCAACCAAAGAATTCATTATTTTTTTATAGAGAATGGATTTGTCTGGGTTCTTGTTGGAAAATAAACACACATAACCATATTTAGACAAATTATATGCTTTATGTTTGGTCTAAATGTTTTAAATTAGTGATTATTTGTATAAATGTGTCCTCTAAGTACTGTGTGATCTCACTAGTTCATATAATTTGAGGAGTCCGCTCTTACGAATCATGTTCTTTGTATAATTGCAGAGTATTTTTCATAAATTGTAGTGTAAAATAAGAAATAAGTGCACTGTGTCATCAAATAAATAATCTAAAGAAAGATTAACCAGAGAAATATTTAGAGACATTCAAGACTGGGAGGCTGGAGAGTAAGTAACTCTTTTCACATGCCTGGAGTTAAGAAGTTCACATGAACGCTCATTTGAAATATCAATTTAAGGGCCATAAGATCATTGGATTTAAGGACAAGAGTTTTGAGTGATTGAGAGCTTCTTAATAGGTTTGAATATCATTAGCTCTGAAGCATAAGAGATTAGAATTTTTCCATGTATGGCAGTACAGATTGCATGACTTTATGCTAGAACTCCATCTCTCATGATGGATTAGCGGTGGGAACGAAGAATAACTTTGTTGGAAAGCAAAGAAAATGGAAGTGGAATTGATGCAAGGTAAATTTAGAAAAGTGTATATCGATTTCATGCAAGGTAACTTTAGTCATGCATATGAATACAATGGAAGTTAAAACTGAAAAAATACAAATACAATTCTCAAATTTTACTAGTGTACCTTCATATTTTTCCATTCTCTAGTGAATGACAATTTCTCATTTTACTGAGCACAACTTGCCCAGAAATATGTCTCTGGGCATCTATCTTGAATGGAGTATTTATAACAAAATGAAAGCCAAAACCTTTACAAAACATGAAGCTTTGAAGATAGCATAAAATGTAAACGGGGATCTTCCATCCTCGGAAAGCAGATCCACGTGCCCACAATTGCTCATGTCAAAGACAGTTGGCATGATTTTGCATCTAACCTTGCCTTATGTCTACTTAGGTAGTGAATATATTTTGAACTTATAACATATTTTATTATATGAATTTGATAAAGTTAAAGTTAATTTTTACTTTGTAATTTCATTGACTTTCATATTTTCAACTAACCACATAAAAAAATCCAACATTTATTCCATCATTGTAGTAATCGTTGGAATTAAGAAGAACGTGGGTTGCTCTCAACATTTATAACATTATTCTGAGCTTCTAAGAATCATTCCTCGGGCATTTTAAGGCTACCCACCTCCTTATTTTGCAAAAGGAGATTAGAGTTTGGAAATGGGTAGTACTAAGGAGTCCCAACATAGGAACATCAAGCTGATTTTGCTGGCGTTTGTGTCTACATCAAGCTATTGCAATTGCGTTATGGAAATAGAGACAGTGTATGTGGAACTTTACTACGAGTCCTTGTGCCCTTATAGTGCAAACTTCATAGTTAATTACCTTGAAAAACCCTTCACAAATGGGTTTATTGATATCGTTGATTTGTGTTTGAATATGTATTGTAATGCAAGGATTGGGCCTAATGACACTATGAGTTGCCAGGCAGGTTCTCAGCCTCCCCTAAGCATGATATATTCATGAAATTATGGCCTAGAGAAATGAATTTTACATTTTTTATCTAGTTGTTTTTCAAAAGATTAATAAAGTCACAATATATTTTCATTTGTAAGGGCTCAATCCTTCCAAATTTAGTTGTGTTTATCTTCATTTGTAAGGACCTAATTCCTCCAAACTACACTATGTTTAGCTTGTATATTGTCTGAAAGGAAACATATATAAAAAGAAATCTGCAAATATTGTAATTTATATGTATATTGTATGAATTTATTTGATTAAGCACATTAATGCTTCGGGTTATTGTACTTAAACTTGCATTTCTTTCACCAGATGTTGACTTCTTTTTCACTTTTCATTTTCACGTTATTTTCATTTCTTTGTTTTTTGAATTTCTAGTTTAGGTGGTTGATATGAGCTTATTGTTTGATATACTGGAATATATCAAACACATTTTGTGGTGTGAATCCATTACTTTTTGTTTTGAACATGTTATTCGTTCGGATCAAATAAGTTATGTTTTAGAATTTGGTAGTAGCAATCTGTTATATTCTAGTCCCCATCTTGTCTTCATCATGACATGTTTTGATGTATATATAGGTAATGTAGCTTCTTTCATTGCCACGTTTTCATTTTCCAAGTTCACAACAACACCTGTTATCTGCAACTCACCGTGTTCTATTACTTAGTCGAAGTAAGAGAAGAGAAAATATTTAATATTGTCAACAAGGAAATAAGCAATTATGCAAAGAGGTCAGCATGGTTTCCATTGGCTGAATTCATTGACGTTCATATCCACTGCCATCAACTTCTTAGATGTGTTTGTGTACTGGCCTGTGCGGGGATAACCATATTTTATGGATTCAAGGTGACATGGTCAGCTGGATACAGTATTTGTTAAGCCTAGTTGCAATCACCAACTGGTTTTCAATATTGCATCTTACAAATTGTTTTAGTTTTTAAAAAATATTTTAATAATAATAGTTATACAAACTAAATTACACATTTGGGCGTGGGAAGATCATGGGTTACATTAATATAGCAATTTTTATACGTTATACTTGTAGGTTACCTTTGGGATTCAGTCATTCAAATTTTCAACGAGGCAGGGACTAGTTGCTTCGCAACTAATTCTCTTGTCTATTTATTGTTATTGTAATAAACAACGCCATCAAACTCCATTTGGCACATGACCAAAACCTCTACTTCATAATTATTGAGCCATTTATCTTTAACCTCGTATCAATAAACCTTTGAGATGAAATGAGCAACCCATAAATAGAATCATTCACAAATTCCTATCTACACATGAACATTTCATCACTCACAAGTATACATACGACAGTGAAATACTTCCTTCACCCTCATTAATCACCGATAGAACTTGAAATCACACCACTGATCAATTATGGCTTCTATGAATGGCACAACCAATAATCTTTCTTTTTCTCCCAATACCATAGACCACTCTTGCTAAAGAGTCAAGGCATACCTAGGCTCTCATACCATATTAAAATTCTACATAGAAGAGAGATAACAACAAACACAAGAAGCTTGCACAAAATTTGTTTGGAAACCCTTTACTAAGAAAATTGACATAAAAGTTATCTTTATTACCTTGGCCACTCATGCTAAGCTAGTCACTTCAAGCACTTTACAATGGAGTATACCAAGTCTTTAAATAAGTTTCATCACAAATGAATATAATGGGCTTGTAAACTAGTAACAACAAACCCATCATTGACTTAATCAAGGTTAACCTAACCACTCTTGTCTAAGTCAAGATCAACCTAACACTTCCATATCTTGGAAATTCATTATCTAAGGAGATAAAGTTTTACAAGTCATTGAATTATGTGCCACATGGCAATTTATAATAATCGAAGTGATTTTCCTTGTATGGAAGAAATAAAGTGATGCTATGTTAATATGTTGTAACTTACTAAATATTTTTCATAGTATAATAGCTTGATAATTTGTGTTAATATATATGTGCAAATCATTGTGCAAGTAAAAAAGGTTGACTTGGATGTGGTGCACGTAAAAAAAGGTTGACTTGGATGTGGTGCATTGCATGAGCTACTAGAGTACATACTAGGGGGTTTCCTTACACCATATTGGGGAGTCATCCATTAACTCTCTATTATGTTTAGCCTATTCCAAAAATTCACATAAACCATGATACACCACAACATAGATAATACGTTTTTGAAACTTACATTTTCTATTTAGGAAATTATTAAGTCTCTAAAGAAGCTTGTGCAAGTTAATGAGGGTAGGGGGCCTTAGTACCATAACCATAACCAAATAATGATGATAGGGCACCACCCCAAGGAGAAGGATGATTGCTCCCTTAATGCAAGACTTGTCCCTATGACAACCTAATATATGATCTTTGTAATGAGATCCAAATGTCCATACTTCATTATTATCTATGGTTTTATGATAACTAGATTGATTTTAACATTTATATATAACTACATCGCAATTTTGATTCATATAATGTTACAAGGTAGTTTTGATAATGGTTTCACCCAATTTTGAGATAAATTGTGGTGATTTCTAAACAACACTCACTCTTATATATATATATATATATATATATATATATATATATATATATATATATATATATATTAATATTGAAAAAAAATATATATATATTTCTATAATTGATATGGGAACTAACTTTTTTTTTCATCAAATTTTTTCCATTCCAAAAAATCGAAAAAATGAAATCGCCAAATAAAAACATCACACACCTATGCCTTGAGATCTAAGCTGTTTTTAACAACTTTAAATGACATGGCTAGTAGTGGATGTCCGTAGCAGAGGCATTTTGCTTTACTTGTATAGTTTCTATGAAGGTAAACATTAAAAGGGTTAAGTTTTTCTACATATTTGCTTATTCTATTTCTATAGATTTAACTTTATATATATGAGGTTATCGAGGCATGCACATAATTCATCTATATGTTATAAGTATATAGATGTATAGTTTTGGGTGTTACACCCATTCAACTAAAGGTGCTCATCCTATCCACCTTTTTATGATAAATATTTTCCTCTTTAATTAATAATATATTCAATGGAGGTTGTCCCATATTATCCACTTTTTTTTATAATAAATGTATTTTTTCTTTTTAAATAATAATATATTAAATTTTATAATTATATCAATAAAAGATAAAATTTATCTAACATTTCTATTTACATTTATATCTATATTAATAATGTTTTATATTTTATTTATTATTATTTTTTATAATAATTGAGTAAATTATATTTGATAAGAAATTATAGTAAAAAATTTAGTAGATGTTATATTATGGTATAATTTTAAAAAGTTTTAAAATAACAATCACTTAGTCCATAAAAATTTCTATTAGAAGCCCACAACAGAGATTGGTTTTGTCCTTATACAAACTTATCGAATGCTCTTTGATGTTATAAATTCTATAATGTATACCTAATATTCTAACAGCT
This sequence comes from Picea engelmannii, assembly GCA_009831015.1. NCBI lineage: Eukaryota > Viridiplantae > Streptophyta > Pinopsida > Pinales > Pinaceae > Picea > Picea engelmannii. The sequence goes on along the minus strand of ML778050.1, from coordinate 1,264,015 downwards.
TTGAAAAGCATGAAAATTAACAAAGAGTATAAAAACTAGCAACATCATTGAGACCTGTACTTGCAGGTTTAATTTCATGGTTCAAAGTTACCATATCTTTGTCAAAATGGTGCATAGTTTCTTCCTCCTTGAACTCTCTCCCGTACAAGTTAGCTAAAAGCCTTTGGTTTGAGGCCATGGATTGATCACCTATGTGCAAATTAAGTGCCAAGTTAAAAGGAGATTACATTTTGTTTCCACAACTGCCAACTACTTCTTCAATTCCACCAAAGATCCCATGATTTATGATAATTGTGTTGTAATCTGACATTCAATTTCATGATTTTTTGAAGCAAGATTGAAAATTGAAGACCTATTGCAATGAACATGCTCCTTGTGGCTTCTAAGGATACAATGGATTTCTCGTAATTCTCTAGAGTCCATTTGATGCCCAATATGACCAATTTCTTCTGCAAGTGAAATGTTCTACACCTTGCCTACTGTTAGCACCAGAAATCACTCCTGGATTGCAGCAGGAGTAAGCCTGATACCCATCAGTTTATATGTCACGATTTGTTTATCAAGGGTGATCGAAAGAGAGCAGACTCAGAGAGATATCATTTAAACTCAGAAACTTGGATCGGGTTATGCATGAACAGGTGAGGTCTTAATTTAACTTCAAACAGTAAATTATAATAAGGGTGAGTAGGAGGAAGACTTCTGTGAGAAAGTGCAAAGGTCTGTTGTGAGCATCAAGCTTCCAACAGCCCGAAGAGGAAGAATTTAAACACAAGAACTTCTTGTATTCAAATCACAAGAACACTAAAAGAAATCATAACACCGTTACCATAAAACATTTATATAACGCTATCACAATGCTTCATGTGACTTAGTCAATCATGAACTCTTTCAACATTAGATGGAAACCANAGAGGCATTTTGCTTTACTTGTATAGTTTCTATGAAGGTAAACATTAAAAGGGTTAAGTTTTTCTACATATTTGCTTATTCTATTTCTATAGATTTAACTTTATATATATGAGGTTATCGAGGCATGCACATAATTCATCTATATGTTATAAGTATATAGATGTATAGTTTTGGGTGTTACACCCATTCAACTAAAGGTGCTCATCCTATCCACCTTTTTATGATAAATATTTTCCTCTTTAATTAATAATATATTCAATGGAGGTTGTCCCATATTATCCACTTTTTTTTATAATAAATGTATTTTTTCTTTTTAAATAATAATATATTAAATTTTATAATTATATCAATAAAAGATAAAATTTATCTAACATTTCTATTTACATTTATATCTATATTAATAATGTTTTATATTTTATTTATTATTATTTTTTATAATAATTGAGTAAATTATATTTGATAAGAAATTATAGTAAAAAATTTAGTAGATGTTATATTATGGTATAATTTTAAAAAGTTTTAAAATAACAATCACTTAGTCCATAAAAATTTCTATTAGAAGCCCACAACAGAGATTGGTTTTGTCCTTATACAAACTTATCGAATGCTCTTTGATGTTATAAATTCTATAATGTATACCTAATATTCTAACAGCTTTGAAAAGCATGAAAATTAACAAAGAGTATAAAAACTAGCAACATCATTGAGACCTGTACTTGCAGGTTTAATTTCATGGTTCAAAGTTACCATATCTTTGTCAAAATGGTGCATAGTTTCTTCCTCCTTGAACTCTCTCCCGTACAAGTTAGCTAAAAGCCTTTGGTTTGAGGCCATGGATTGATCACCTATGTGCAAATTAAGTGCCAAGTTAAAAGGAGATTACATTTTGTTTCCACAACTGCCAACTACTTCTTCAATTCCACCAAAGATCCCATGATTTATGATAATTGTGTTGTAATCTGACATTCAATTTCATGATTTTTTGAAGCAAGATTGAAAATTGAAGACCTATTGCAATGAACATGCTCCTTGTGGCTTCTAAGGATACAATGGATTTCTCGTAATTCTCTAGAGTCCATTTGATGCCCAATATGACCAATTTCTTCTGCAAGTGAAATGTTCTACACCTTGCCTACTGTTAGCACCAGAAATCACTCCTGGATTGCAGCAGGAGTAAGCCTGATACCCATCAGTTTATATGTCACGATTTGTTTATCAAGGGTGATCGAAAGAGAGCAGACTCAGAGAGATATCATTTAAACTCAGAAACTTGGATCGGGTTATGCATGAACAGGTGAGGTCTTAATTTAACTTCAAACAGTAAATTATAATAAGGGTGAGTAGGAGGAAGACTTCTGTGAGAAAGTGCAAAGGTCTGTTGTGAGCATCAAGCTTCCAACAGCCCGAAGAGGAAGAATTTAAACACAAGAACTTCTTGTATTCAAATCACAAGAACACTAAAAGAAATCATAACACCGTTACCATAAAACATTTATATAACGCTATCACAATGCTTCATGTGACTTAGTCAATCATGAACTCTTTCAACATTAGATGGAAACCAGATGGAATAAGAAGCTGACTATCATTAAACAAGAAGCTTCACATACAGATACATAACCAGGGAAAACCAGAGCTTCATCAAAATTTTACAATAGGGAGCTTAGCTCTACCAACGATACTTTACAAAATGGCAAAAATGCCTTCATATACTTAGACTGGCTCCGACTGTCTGGGACACAATCATGTCATGAGATTAATGTTTGGAATTGAGGAGCTTCTCTATCAGGCTGTGCATGCAGACGTTGGGCAGACTGCCCATGCAGTCTTCTGATGGACACGATCTTTGTTAGAAAGGGCTGACAGTCACCTCTGCGCTTGTCTTTTCCCGACCTTCTATTTATGGAAGGAGACGACATTCAACCGCCATCAACTACCTCAATAACTACTTTCTTGGGATCAGGAAAGGCTTAGTTAACTCTGCACCTGAACTATCGTGGTTGCTTCTCATTGGCTTCTGCTGCGTTGGACTATTGCGAGGGGACCTAGACAACAGACGTGGAAAAGGATTTGGCAGGGACAAGGATAACATGGGGCACACGACGAAAAAGAGGTGATTTAACATGCTCGGTGTGGAGATGAGATAGGGAGAGGCCATGTGGACGGATGTGGCAGAGGAAAGGCGGTCGAGCAAACATGAGTGGTAGAACCTGTGGGTTCTGAGGTGTGAGCCAGGTGGAGGAGAGGCAAGATTGGCTAGGGGGGAGGAGCACATCACTAGGACGGAGTGACTTGGAGGAGGAAGAATAGGTGTCAGAAGATAAGAGGGACAAAGAGGGAGGATATGATGCAGGGAAGAACACCTGGTGGGAGATGACAGGTGGGAGCCACAAAGGGGCTATGGCCCAGGGTTAGTGGAGGGAAAGTGTGTTGTTGTGGAAGGTGAAAAGGGAGCGGGAGATGTGACAAGGAGAGGAGAGAGGCGGAGTAGAGGACACATGTCGACGAGAGCTGAAAGTGGTAAGAGGAAAGGGAAGTGGTAAGACGTTTAAAGGGGTCCACACAAAACCACTTCATTCCGGACCCCCCTATTAAAGGCAGAATGGCAAGGGGGGTCCGAAATCAATCCTTAGCCACAGATCCAGGCACCTCAATCCCAACCGTTCAGACTTGCACTGCACATTCCGGACCCCCCCCCATTAAACGCAGAACGACGAGGGGGGTCCGGAATTGGATCATGTCCGTAGATCTGGGCGCGCAGATCCTAGCCGCCTAGATATGCATGCATCTTAGCGCAATGCGTCCATGTGTTGTCTATGGATTGGACGACTGAGATGACTTCAACGGCAAAAAGGGCGCTACCTCCAACTCCAGATCGCTTGATGTGACCTGGGGCTAGGACCGTGGGCCCAACCCCTCAGGACCTTAACCTTTCTCACTTTGGGGCTTCCTAATGCAATGGAGGAGAGACCCCTTGTCTCTTGAAATTCCAACTCTCGAAACCGCGACGGTGTTTAATCGCGTGCCACCTGTCCCTTGGATGGACGGCTCAAATTACGTCGGTGATTTCACTTTGACTATCCCGAAAGACCCTTGTCCTCTTTAGGCCCCGCCTTTCCACATAACCCTGGGCTATGACCGTGGGCCCGGCTCCCAGGGCATCGTATTTTGTGTTTTGGGGTTTTGAAACCCAAGGGAGAACAGTGTCCTCCCAACTTGTGATTCCTGAAATGTCGATTAGTTGCAACCTGTCCCCGCAGGATCGGACGGCCCAGATCATTCTCGTGACTTTGGCCATAAGGGATGAGCCCATGCATTAATCCTCATGTAATTGCATGGCTCCGACTTACCCGATGACCGTCGATTTGATCCTGATGAAAAATCCTCGCCGTTGAAAACCAAAATGCCTGCCTGCAAGCATTTAAAGCCTGAAACGATACTTTCTAAGACTTTCACTTGGGCGCTCATGGCTGCGGCCTTTGAATAAAACACATTTGATGAGTTTTTAAGCCCCATTTCATTGCATTTTACAACAAGGGCTCGAATTCAGAGAAAAACTCCCCTTTACAAGAATTGGTGATAACATTAGGCTCCATGGGGGATGGCATGCTCCCTACGGGCTACCGAGAACTCTTTTGCAGCTTCAGTGCCTTGTTGTTGGGCTATGGAGTCCCTTATTGAAACTGAAAACAAATAGAAAAAAATATTTACAAAATCAGAGGAGCTGTCTAAGGCTCAAACAAAACACTTCTTCAGGAAATGCCCATTCACATGGCCATTAAAAGCTTCCTCGCCCTCCAAATCCTACAACCCAAAAGTATTATTCAAAAACACTTCAGAGATTTTGAAGGGCCCAAACCAGAGGGCTTCAAACTTCTTGTGTTTGCCTCTATCCTACCTGGGTGCATCCCACTTAAACACCAAATCTCCCAGCTCGAATTCCTCTTTTCTAACCTTCTTGTCAAAGGCCCGCTTGATCTTCTGCTGATGACTGTGAGCTCTATCCATTACCTGCTCTCTGGTCTGTTGCACTTCCACTAGTTGATGAATTCTTCTGACCATATGGTCTGGCTCTCCTTCATAATCTTGAAATAATTTCGCTACAAGTAGAGCCAGTTGAGAGGGAAATACAACTTATGTCCCATAAAAAAGTTGAAAAGGGGAGGTGCCTAGGGACTTCTTTGTTGTCACTCGATCAACCCACAGAGCGAATTTGAGTTTTGAGTCCCAGGCCTTCTTATTATCTTCCAACAATCTTTTAATAAGCTTGATCAAACTTTAGTTAGAGGACTATGCCAGTCCATTCCCTTGAGGATAATAGGGAGTGGAATGAATCATTGAAATCTCAAACTGTTCACAGAACCTAACCAGAGGCTCAGACCTGAAATGCGCAACATTATCAATGACAATTCTGTTGGGGCAGCTAAACCTTGCTATGATATCCTCCAGGAAGCTGATGATAACTTTGTGTGAAGCATTCCTGGTGGGGATAGCTTCTATCCACTTGGTAAAATAGTCCATTACAGTCATGATCCATCTGTGTTGGTCGCTTGAGGGAGGATGAATTTCTCCAATGAAGCCCAACCCCCATTGTTGAAAGGGTGTTGAAGCTACTACAGTCTTTAGTGGCAGAGATTTGAGCTGATGCTTTCCTAAGAACCTTTGGCATTTGATGCAAGATCTGACCTCCCTGTAGACATCAGTGAGTAAGGTGGGCCAGTAGTACCCAGCCCTGAGAATTTTGTAGGTTGTGGTCTTCCAAAAATGGTGTCCCCCACAGAGGCTACTATGGAAATCAAACATAACTCTTTGGGCCTCCTGTGGGTCCAGACATCTCAGAAGCACTCCCAGAGGGTCTTTCCAATATAGAACCTGGTCAATAAGGCAATACTTGACTGCCTTGAGCTTTAAAGCTCTTGACTTGCTTTTCCCCACTCCATCGGGGGGTCTTAACTCTTGTAGGAAATATATAACATCTTTATACCAGGTGCATTCTGACAATAGAGGGTTGCCTTCATACAACTTAGACTGTTGAATTTCTGAGCAAGTGTTGATGAAGTTAACCCCCAACACTTTACAATTAGATTCAACCAACAACTTGGCTAAACATTGCCCTTTAACCAGCTTGGTAGGCTTTATTTCTAGGTCAAACTCAAGGATATTGGAAATCCGCTTGCTTCTTTTCTCGTCTATGTCAAGCTGAATGAGAACATACTTCACAGAAGCTGAAGGAACATATGCGATGATTTTTGAATGTAAAACATAAACTCTGAATGCTTTGAGGGCCTTGACCAGGGATAGGCTTACTTCTCCATGATGTCATATTTGACCTCTGTTGTAGTGTCCCCAAGGCCGAGCCCCGTTGCAAATCATGATATATGAAATGAATTATAAACATGTTCTATAGGCTACTGAGCCAAGTTTTGTATAAGTTGGTAGGCTTATGTGTGTGTTAGGCCAGAGAGCCTAAGTGTTGAAGGCCAGGAGCCTGTTGTTGTATATGTAATCATGCAGAACAATTAATAAAACATAAACACCGCCATGTGTAGACCGACCACGATGAATGAGTGAAGGGGGACTAAGCATCCACAGAGTGGGCAAGGAATTAGGGGGTGAAGGTGGGAAAAGGGGCTAAGTGTTGAGCCTAGGGGGCTTAAGCCTTGGGAATAATATTTTAATATTATTCCAAAACGATATGTGCATTATATGTTTTAACCTAAGTCCTTTTGGAAGGACATGTGATTTTCCAAATGGTGGGAGGCACGCACGCTGAAGGAACACATGCAGTCGCATGGGTGACAAGTGTCAACCCTGGCGCATGCAATAAAAGGCCGAGATGAGCAGTGTTGGGGGTTTCTCCTCCATTCGACTCACGGACTGCCAGAAGGGAATGGGTCTGACTCCTGCAGAGAAACCCTCGTACATCCTCTGAACTGAAAGACGTGTATCTGTGTTGGTTCCGGGATAGCCGGTACATCCCCTGTCTGAATAGTCTGAATTTGCGTTGACCCTTGCGTGGATTGTCTGTCACGCATCCCCAACAACAAGAGGGTGNGAGGGAGAGAGTCTAGGTAATTCCCTGCGGAAATTGCTTCTCAGGCAATTCCAAAAATAAACACCGTAAGACCTAGCTGCCATTGTTGAGCTTGTTCTGAGAGGTCTGAGTCTATATTCCCGGTTGACTGTGGTGGTCATGCAGAGATGGATTGCGCGTGAATTGTTATTCAGTGCAGGTGGTGATTGAGCCTGCGTGTGACCTGTCTCTAAGTGAGGGAGGTGGATGTTGTTGGAAAAGGTTTCTTCCAGAGAGTGTTCAGCACCAGCTTCAGGCTCTGAGACTTCCTGATCCGGCCTGGTGCCGAGACCCGGAGAGGGAGGTTAGCACCGATGGACTATGCTTGTGAAGGTGTATACTCCCAGGCGAAACAGGCATGTGGGGAATGAGATTCTGGTAGTAGTGGGCGTAAGACGACATCCTGGGATGAATCCTTCCATATTCTAAGTGTTGTTTTCCCTGTAACCTCAGCCTAGCTAGGATTCCTTGCCTTGGGGTGGAGCTTAGTCCCAGCTCGGGGGTGATCCACTGCTGAGCTGATGAGCAGTGTGGTCTAAGGTTGGGAGGTTCGTGGAAGGCCTGCACTTGGTTGGTGGATCCCACTATTGTTACAAGATATGTGTCTAACTATGTTTTATCACATTTTATCAATATGTTTTGTATCTCTGTGTATTATAACGATCATGCATTCTGTTGTGCATTTGGATTAATGTATTTTCCATGGATTATTTATGTTAAAATGACTCTTGTGCTTACTCTGAGCTTAAATGTATTTCATTGCTTAAATGCACACGATTAACTATGAATGAGAATGTGTTATTCCGCGTAGTAACACCTACATGGTAGCCAAGGTGCGCTACAGTTATTCTGGGTTATCTACCAAGTAGTCTTATAGTAACCCTGGGTAGTTTGAACAAAAAGGGGTGTTACAAATTGGTATCAGAGCCAGGTTTCGACACTGAGCCTAGATGGGCCAGTGGAGCGGTCTTTGGACCGATAATGTGAAGGGAAATTGGGTCTAGAGAACCAATTTCGGACCTTGGTTTGTTCTGGAGTGTCAAGTAGTTGCTTGACCGCGCTTACGAGCTCAGGAAGTATAGCGGCGAGTGAAATTGTAGCTAGTGTGGTCTATGGCCACAGGGAGACAGGTCGCTACACCAATGGTGTTAGAACCTTAGGATATGTTCGGGAGGGAAGGCGAGCCCTCCTGACCGTCGGATCTGGAAAAATGTGCGTAGGAATTAAAATTCCTTTTTGAAATACATAGGAATGTGGGAAAATCGTGATATGCGAAATTCCGAATTGGTTAGGAACTGCTTGAGCCGTCAGATCTCGGCCGGAAAAAACCGTCAGCCGTAGGATCTGTCGAGAGATGTCTGAAGGTTAAGCCTCAGAGACTAGGGGCAAAAGTTTCGAAATAGATCTAGACCGTCCGAAAAACGGAGGACACGTGTCGTGAGATTTTCCATTTCGGAAAATCGAGAAACGCAATATCGGAGTCACGAAGGAGGTCAGGAATTTTCATGGTAAAAGTCCTGGGAACGATCAGAACCATCCATCTTGAGGAGGACGCGTGGCATCAATCGGCGCCATCGGGAAAGGACCAACAGGAAGTTCTTGATCGGTGTTTGGATCATCGGGATATCGGGGATCCTGGTGACAAAGTGTTTATGTATTTTGGAATCGCGAACCATGAAATCCCGATAAGTGGGGGCCAGTTGTCAACCAGTCGGGATTCGGAGAATCGGGAATCGTGGGGACAAGAAGTCCATGCATTGTGAAACTCCAAACCCCGAAACCCCGACGAGAGGTTTGACTACGGTCACGGGGTAGAGGTCACGTGGACCAGGAGCTAAGCCAGGAGGGCTAATGTGTGAAGGGCGTGTCGGGATTCGGAGAATCGCGAATCCTGAGGACATGTGCATTTGGACATGGGGAAGTCCGAAACTCCGATAGGAGGTATGACTGTGGTCATATAAGGGGGAGGTCGTGTGAACCCCGAGTCTAACCCGGAGAGTTAAACGGGAGTTCTCCAGTACCGAAACCCTGAAATCTGAAGTCCCGAGGTACAAAAACCCGAAGTTCTGAAATACCGAAGTGTCGAAAAAGAAAGCTTCAAAAACACGAAAATTGCAGAGCCGAACGAGAAGCTCAGAAAACTCATTTGGAATTGAAATGTCTTTTGTTCTTGTTGGTATTAGTTATACATACTGAAGATTGTTCGTGAAGTTTTGATGGCCTGACAAACTTCGAATTTAATTGCACGGTGTGTGTGTGCAGGGTTCAACGGAGGTCAGTACTCCAGTTAACCAACATCAAGTATGGAGTGGGGAAGAGTGCAGATTACCCCTGAAATAGAAGACAAACAGGAAGGAAAGGATGTTAACCTGGGAGTCGAAGGATCGAACTCCAACGGGCATGGAAAAGAAAAGGATAAGGAAGGACACATAATGAAAATCCTTGAAGGATTGCAAAGAGAGGCCAAGGCTCGCCGAGATGATAATTGAAAGCTCATGAAAGTCAGGGACCAACAGGGTGCATTAAACTTAAAATTTTTGAAGAGTCTGGAAAGAATAGAGAAGAAACTCGAGAAAGGAAGAGACTCAAGTACAACGGAGAGTCGCAGAACCCATGGGAGAAAAAGTAGGTCGAGGAGTGGTAGCCGACATCTTAGTCGCTCCCAAAGGCATTCTGACAGTAAGACACACAGTAGTTCAATCCCATCCCCTACCAGAAAACATCAAAAATCTGGAAAGGAGGAATTGAAAGGAGAGATGAACAAGATTAAGCCTCCAACATTCGATGGAGAACATAAGAAGGAGGAAGATGCCGAGACATGGTTGCTTGGCATGAAGAAATACTTCCAATTGCAGAATTATTCCACCCATGCAGAAGGAA
>ML778050.1:1200190-1214358 GCA_009831015.1 Picea engelmannii | reverse complement strand
AGAGGCATTTTGCTTTACTTGTATAGTTTCTATGAAGGTAAACATTAAAAGGGTTAAGTTTTTCTACATATTTGCTTATTCTATTTCTATAGATTTAACTTTATATATATGAGGTTATCGAGGCATGCACATAATTCATCTATATGTTATAAGTATATAGATGTATAGTTTTGGGTGTTACACCCATTCAACTAAAGGTGCTCATCCTATCCACCTTTTTATGATAAATATTTTCCTCTTTAATTAATAATATATTCAATGGAGGTTGTCCCATATTATCCACTTTTTTTTATAATAAATGTATTTTTTCTTTTTAAATAATAATATATTAAATTTTATAATTATATCAATAAAAGATAAAATTTATCTAACATTTCTATTTACATTTATATCTATATTAATAATGTTTTATATTTTATTTATTATTATTTTTTATAATAATTGAGTAAATTATATTTGATAAGAAATTATAGTAAAAAATTTAGTAGATGTTATATTATGGTATAATTTTAAAAAGTTTTAAAATAACAATCACTTAGTCCATAAAAATTTCTATTAGAAGCCCACAACAGAGATTGGTTTTGTCCTTATACAAACTTATCGAATGCTCTTTGATGTTATAAATTCTATAATGTATACCTAATATTCTAACAGCTTTGAAAAGCATGAAAATTAACAAAGAGTATAAAAACTAGCAACATCATTGAGACCTGTACTTGCAGGTTTAATTTCATGGTTCAAAGTTACCATATCTTTGTCAAAATGGTGCATAGTTTCTTCCTCCTTGAACTCTCTCCCGTACAAGTTAGCTAAAAGCCTTTGGTTTGAGGCCATGGATTGATCACCTATGTGCAAATTAAGTGCCAAGTTAAAAGGAGATTACATTTTGTTTCCACAACTGCCAACTACTTCTTCAATTCCACCAAAGATCCCATGATTTATGATAATTGTGTTGTAATCTGACATTCAATTTCATGATTTTTTGAAGCAAGATTGAAAATTGAAGACCTATTGCAATGAACATGCTCCTTGTGGCTTCTAAGGATACAATGGATTTCTCGTAATTCTCTAGAGTCCATTTGATGCCCAATATGACCAATTTCTTCTGCAAGTGAAATGTTCTACACCTTGCCTACTGTTAGCACCAGAAATCACTCCTGGATTGCAGCAGGAGTAAGCCTGATACCCATCAGTTTATATGTCACGATTTGTTTATCAAGGGTGATCGAAAGAGAGCAGACTCAGAGAGATATCATTTAAACTCAGAAACTTGGATCGGGTTATGCATGAACAGGTGAGGTCTTAATTTAACTTCAAACAGTAAATTATAATAAGGGTGAGTAGGAGGAAGACTTCTGTGAGAAAGTGCAAAGGTCTGTTGTGAGCATCAAGCTTCCAACAGCCCGAAGAGGAAGAATTTAAACACAAGAACTTCTTGTATTCAAATCACAAGAACACTAAAAGAAATCATAACACCGTTACCATAAAACATTTATATAACGCTATCACAATGCTTCATGTGACTTAGTCAATCATGAACTCTTTCAACATTAGATGGAAACCAAATGGTATAAGAAGCTGACTATCATTAAACAAGAAGCTTCACATACAGATACATAACCAGGGAAAACCAAAGCTTCATCAAAATTTTACAATAGGGAGCTTAGCTCTACCAACGATACTTTACAAAATGAAAAAAATGCCTTCATATACTTAGACTGGCTCCAACTATCTGGGACATGATCATGTCATGAGATTAATGTTTGGCATTGAGGAGTTTCTCTATCAGGTTGTGCATGCAAACGTTGGGCAGACTGCCCATGCAGTCTTCTGATGGACACGATCTTTGTCAGAAAGCGCTGACAGTCACCTCTGTGCTTGTCTTTTCCCGACCTTCTATTTATGGAAGGAGATGACATTCAACCACCGTCAACTACCTCAATAACTACTTTCTTGGGATCAGGAAAGGCTTAGTTAACTCTGCACCTGAACTATCGTGGCGGCTTCTCATTGGCTTCTGCTGCGTTGGACTACCGCGAGGGGACCTAGACAACGGACGTGGAAAAGGATTTGGTAGGGACAAGGATAACATGGGGCACACGACGAAAAGAGGTGATTTAACATGCTCGGTGTGGAGATGAGATAGGGAGAGGCCATGTGGACAGATGTGGCAGAGGAAAGGCGGTCGAGCAAACACGAGTGGTAGAACCTGTGGGTTCTGAGGTGTGAGCCAGGTGGAGGAGAGACAAGATTGGCTAGGGGGGAGGAGCACATCACTAGGACAGAGTGACTTGGAGGAGGAAGAATAGGTGTCAGAAGATAAGAGGGACGAAGAGGGAGGATATGATGCAGGGAAGAACACCTGGAGGGAGATGACAGGTGGGAGCCACAAAGGGGCTATGGCCCAGGGTTAGTGGAGGGCAAGTGTGCTATTGTGGAAGGTGAAAAGGGAGCGGGAGATGTGACAAGGAGAGGAGAGAGGCGGAGTAGAGGACACATGTCGACGAGAGCTGAAAGTGGTAAGCGGAAAGGGAAGTGGTAAGAGGTTTAAAGGGGTCCACACAAAACGACGAGGGGGGTCTGGAATTGGATCATGTCCGTAGATCTGGGCACGCAGATTCTAGCCACCTAGATATGCATGCATCTTAGCGCAATCCGTCCATGTGTTGTCTATGGATTGGACGACTGAGATGACTTCAACGGCAAAAAGGGTGCTACCTCCAACTCCGGCTTGCTTGATGTGACCTGGGGCTAGGACCGTGGGCCCAACCCCCCAAAACCTTAACATTTATCACTTTGGGGCTTCCTAATGCAATGGAGGAGAGACCCCTTGTCTCTTGAAATCCCAACTTTTGAAACCGCAACGGTGTTTAATCGCGTGCCACCTGTCCCTTGGATGGACGGCTCAAATTATGTCGGTGATTTCACTTTGACTATCCCGAAAGACCCTTGTCCTCTTTAGGCCCCACCTTTCCACAGAACCCTGGGCTATGACCATGGGCCCGGCTCCTAGGGCATAGTATTTCGTGTTTTGGGGTTTTGAAACCCAAGGGAGAACAGTGTCCTCCCAACTTGTGATCCCTGAAATGTCGATTAGTTGCAACCTGTCCCCGCAGGATTGGACGGCCCAGATCATTCTCGTGACTTTGGCCATAAGGGATGAGCCCAGGCGTTAATCCTCATGTAATTGGGTGTCTCCGACTTACCCGATGACCGTCGATCTGATCCTAATGAAAAATCCTCGCCGTTGAAAACCAAAATGCCTGCCTGCAAGCATTTAAAGACTGAAACGATACTTTCTAAGACTTGCACTTGGGTGCTCATGGCTGCGGCCTTTGAATAAAATGCATCTGATGGGTTTTTAAGCCCCATTTCATTGCATTTTACAACAAGGGATCGAATTCGGAGAAAAAATCCCCTTTACAAGAATTGGTTTTGACATTAGGCTCCATGGGGGATGGCATGCTCCCTATGGGTTGCCGAGAGCTCTTTTGCAGCTTCAGTGCCTTGTTGTTGGGCTATGGAGTCCCTTATTGAGACTGAAAACAAACAGAAAAAAATATTTACAAAATCAGAGGAGTTGTCTAAGGCTCAAACAAAACACTTCTTCAGGAAATGCCCATTCACAGGGCCATTAAAAGCTTCCTCGCCCTCCAAATCCTACAACCCAAAAGTATTATTCAAAAACACTTCAGAGATTTTGAAGGGCCCAAACCAGAGGGCTTCAAACTTGTTGTGTTTGCCTCTGTCCTACCTGGGTGCATCCCACTTAAACACCAAATCTCCCAGCTCGAATTCCTCTTTTCTAACCTTCTTGTCAAAGGCCTGCTTGATCTTCTGCTGATGACTGTGAGCTCTGTCCATTACCTGCTCTCTGGTCTGTTGCACTTCCACTAGTTGATGAATTCTTCTGACCATATGGTCTGGCTCTCCTTCATAATCTTGAAATAATTTCGCTACAAGTAGAGCCAGCTGAGAGGGAAATACAACTTATGTCCCATAAACAAGTTGAAAAGGGGAGGTGCCTAAGGACTTCTTTGTTGTCACTCGATCAACCCACAGAGCGAATTTGAGTTTTGAGTCCCATGCCTTCTTATTATCTTCCAACAATCTTTTAATAAGCTTGATCAAACTTTTGTTAGAGGACTATGTCAGTCGATTCCCTTGAGGATAATAGGGAGTGGAATGAATCATTGAAATCTCAAACTGTTCACAGAACCTAACCAGAGGCTCAGACTTGAAATGTGCAACATTATCAGTGACAATTCTGTTGGGGCAGCTAAACCTTGCTATGATATCCTCCAGGAAGCTGATGATAACTTTGTGTGAAGCATTCCTGGTGGGGATAGCTTCTATCCACTTTGTAAAATATTCCATTACAGTCATGATCCATCTGTGTTGATCGCTTGAGGGAGGATGAATTTCTCCAATGAAGCCCAACCCCCATTGTTGAAAGGGTGTTGAAGCTACTACAGTCTTTAGTGGCAGAGATTTGAGTTGTTGCTTTCCTGAGAACCTTTGGCATTTGATGCAAGATCTGACCTCCCTGCAGACATCAGTGAGTAAGGTGGGCCAGTAGTACCCAACCCTAAGAATTTTGTAGGTTGTGGTCTTCCAAAAATGGTGTCCCCCACAGAGGCTGCTATGGAAATCAAACATAACTCTTTGGGCCTCCTGTGGGTCCAGACATCTCAGAAGCACTCCCAGAGGGTCTTTCTAATATAAAACCTGGTCAATAAGGCAATACTTGACTGCCTTGAGCTTTAAAGCTCTTGACTTGCTTTTCCCCACTCCATTGGGGGGTCTTAACTCCTGTAGGAAATATATAACATCTTTATACCAGGTGCATTCTAACAATAGAGGGTTGCCTTCATACAACTTAGACTGTTGAATTTCTGAGCAAGTGTTGATGAAGTTAACCTCCAACACTTTACAATTAGATTCAACCAACAACTTGGCTAAACATTGCCCTTTAACCAACTTGGTGGGCTTTATTTCTAGGTCAAACTCAAGGATCTTGGAAATCCGCTTGCTTCTTTTCTCGTCTATGTCAAGCTGAATGAGAACATCCTTCATAGAAGCTGAAGGAACATATGCAATGTTTTTTGAATGTAAAACATAAACTCTGAATGCTTTGAGGGCCTTGACCAAGGATAGGCTTGCTTCTCCATGATGTCATATTTGACCTCTGCATCTCTTAATGCCCTGCTGAAAAATGAAATGGGTTGCTCTAGCCCTTCAACATTCTTCTGTAATAAAACAGCTGCTACTGTATCAAATGAAGCAAAGGAGAAAATCAGAAAGTCCTTAGAATAATCAGGACTGATCAAGACAGGTGCCTTAGTCAATGCTTGTTTGATTTGGTTAAAATATTATCTGGGCTCAATAGTCCATTTTACTTCATCTCCTTTCTTGAGCATGGCAGTGATATGATTTACTAATTCGGCAAAGTTTGAAACGAACCTTCTCAAAAAATTAATTTTGCCCAGGAACGACTGGACCTCTTTCTTGGATCTCGAAAGTGACAGGGTCTGAATCGCCTCCACCCTACTGGGATCAATCCTCACTCCCTCTGCTAATACTACATGGCCTAACAGCTTCCCCTCCTTCATAGCAAACAAATATTTCTTGGGGTTTAGGGAAAGGCCAAACCTTCTACATTTCAAGAAAACCTTCCTCAAGTGACAACAATGCTCTTTATTAGATCTAGAGAAGACAGTGATGTCATCCAGATAGATCACCACAAACTGATCTTTCTCCCCAATGAAGGCTATGTTCATGGCTCGCTGAAATGTTGCTCATGCATCCATCAATCCAAAAGGCATTTTGGCATACATGGATGTGCCCCAAGGAGTGGTGAAGGTTGTTTTTTGTCTATCCTCAGGCAGAACTGCTATCTAATTGTAGCCAGAAAAGCCATCAATCATGGATATCCTGGATGCACCAGTTACCCTCTGCAATATGTGTTCCATCTTAGGTAGGGGGTAATTGTCCTTTCTTGAGCTTTTGTTCAAGTTCCTGAAATCGACACAAAGTCTGATTTCTCCGCTCTTCTTTCTTACTGGCACCAGATTGGCCACCCACTCAGAATATCTCAAAGGGACTATGATTTGAGCATCCAACAACTTTTTTAATTCTTTCTCCATGACAGGCAACAACATTGGATTAATCTGTCTTAGCTTCTGCCTGAATGGCTTAGCCTCTTCTTTCAATGGGATCTTATGCTCAATGACAGTTGTGTCATATGTCTCGAGGTCTTCATAGGTTCAGGCGAACACATCAGCAAATTCTTTTAATAACTCAGCATACTCATCTCTCTGCTCCCTTGACAGGCTGCTTGACAACTTGATGAATTTAGGATCCTTCTCTGTGCCAATATTGCATTTCATTACATCAAAATCCTCATTTGAAACCTTGCCCTTTACTGCCACATCATTCCCATCAAACAATCTTTCTAAAGGAGCTAGCCCCTTTGGAATGTGATTGTTAGGCAACTAAACAATATGGTGATTAGCAATTTTATTTAAAAATACCTCAAGGTGAGGGTCACCTTCGAGATCAGGATCCTAATCAATGTGCAATGCAGAGAACTCATCAATAGACTCAAGAAATTTTTTGATTTCAAGCTCATCCTCGAACACCTTCCAATGCTTGATATTGTCCGGTACAGATGGCCTATATCTTATCTCAACATCATATTTGATCTTAGGTGGCAGAGGGATCCTAAACTGGCTAGCTGAGACAGCTAGGGAATCGGCCAAAGTATTTTCTTCTCTTGGAATAAAAGAAATGTTGAAAGATGAGAAGGAATTATCAATTAGGTCCCACACCTCATTTTTGTAATTTATGAGTCGAGGATGTTTAGCCCGATAAGCATTTCTGACCTACTAGATTATCAACTCAGCATCTCTGAACACTGTTATCTCTTCAATTCCCATTTCTTTTGTAGCCCTTAAACCTAAAACAAGAGCTTCATATTCTACCACATTATTGGTAGTTTCAAACTCTAGCTTGTATGACAGGGATATGGTTTCCTGACAAGGTGACACAAAAACCACTCCAGCACCAGCACCTTCACTAGAAGAGGCTCCGTCGAAGAACATCTTCCACACAGAGGTAGTTGGAGGAGGTATTTCATGATAAGAAATGGGTCGCTCTCTGATTTCAAGAGGGGCTTCAGGAGTATCAGTGAGATGCAACAAACTAGACCCCAAATCAGTGTCAAGTGAAAAAATAGGATGATTAGTGGGGTCTGCTTCATCACTGACAATGTAGGCCAACTGAGCTTCTCTGTGCAATCTTCTATGTTCTCCTCCAAAGACTAGAATAGTGGCATATGTGAGGTCCATCTGTATTGTTCCTCCAAGCTTTTTAATCCAATATCTTGACAACAACATGCCAAACTTGGGGGGAATATCAGCTACCACAATGTCCATGACCACACTCTTCATTGGTAGCTGAAATAAGGACACCACCAGGTCTTTGATGACTCCAAGACATTGTACCCTTCTTGAATCAAAAGAGTACAAATCATGATAGGCCTTTGTTACTTCCAGTCCCAATTCTTCCATGATTGTTTTGGGCATGAGGTTATGGGAAGCCCCTGAATCCATCAGGCAATTATGCAACACCTTATTATGTATGTTCAGGGTTGTGTAGAAGAGAGGGGATGAATCATCTCTGTCTTCTACCATGGGACCTAGGATGACTGCTGGCTTTTCATCTTGGAGATTTACTGAGTTTGTGGTAAGCTGAGGTGGCTCGAACTGCAACAGTTTGGAGAGAGATCTTTTGAAATCTTAATTTTTAACTAGTTCCGAGAGGGGTACGAGAATTCTAATTTTTTGAATTTTGTGCTCAAAAATAAAGGAGGAAGGAGGCTTAGGAATTTCCCTTACCTCGTGGATAGGGTCTTTGGCTATTGGCAAAATATTCTGAGTTTTCTTCTCTTTAGTAATGAGTGTGGCAAGCTTAGCAGGCCTTTCTGCTATGAGGGGCTGATCAAGGATGTTAGACTTCCCTTCGTTCTTCTTTGACCTAAGGTTGTATCTGTTAGGAGTACTGTTGGCTTTTTCCCCTTTACTCATTTCATTTCTTTGATTGTTAATGAGGGATTCTTCATATGCAGATTGAGTCAGATGGGGAAAAGGGGAGGTATCTTCAATACAGTGAATTTCAGGAACAAGCTCATCTATCTCTTCTCCTTCCCCGTCATCAACCAGGTTATTTTGGAGAGGGGTTTGAATCCTCTTATCATCCCTATCTCTACTTCTTTGTTCCCTTGGCATAATCTATGGAACATTGTTGTTTGGCCTCCTGAAATTGCCTCTGTTGTCAACGTTCTGAGGATTTATGTAAGTCTGTTTTCCCTCTGCTTTCATTTTCTCCATCTCTACAGATAGAGTCTTTACCATCTTTGTCAATTCATCCACTTGATGGTAAGTTGTAGAAGAACCGGATGTGGAGGCTTCATATCTCTTTTTGGGTATGTCTCTATCAGCTTTATTTTTGAGTCGATCAACAACCAATATATTCGACTCAACTTCTACAACCGCATCCTACATGTGAGCCAGGGAAGTGGCACATCTTTCTCTCAACAAAAGGCATAAATCTGGGTCAAAAGAACTGGCATAAGTAATTTTAGTTGAAGCTTCTGAGCTCTTTATCTCAGCAGGGATCCTATTGTACATTTTATTGAACCTCTTAGAGAAGTCAGAAACAAACTCTCCTTCCTTTCTCTTCAAAGACCCAAACTCTATCATGTAATACATGAAATCTTTCTTATCTCCCCACTATCTCAAGAAAGCACTATCCAAAACCTCTATCCCATTGATAGATCCAGGAAGCAGGGCCCTAAACCATTTTCTAGCCTCACCTTCAAGGCTATGAAAAAAAATCCTCATCCATACGTCTGCATGCATAATGACATGATGATCTGTAAAACTGTAAAAGGCCTCAAGGTGTTCTTCTGCAGTTATGTCTCCTTCGCCCGTAAACTTGGGTAGCTGCTTGAGGTAGCCATCTGCTGGAAGGGCATTGAGAGGCTGAGGCAACACAAGGGGAGCATACCTAGCAGCTATTATGGCCTCCATCCTGGTCATAGGGGGATTTTCTCCCGCCATAGGAATGCTAGGTGGAGGAGAACTTGGAGGGGAAGGAGTTAGAACAAGGGAAGCTGGAACTGAGCTTCTAGGAGGAAAAGGAAACAACAGAGGATTCAGAGAAAAGGCCACAGGGATCGAGTCAACAGAGGCTTTCCTCTCTACAGAGGCTGTAATAGTAATATGAGGAGAGGTGGTAAAGCTAGGAGTAGGAAAATCTCCTAAGTTCCTGGGTCTAGACCAGGCTGCGACATCAGGGGAGATAGGAGTGACAAGAGTTTCTCCCTCTGATGCAAGACCAGGGGAAGGGAACTCAACAGGAAAACTCCCAAAGTTTAAGAAACGAGAAACTTCAGTAAAAGGTCTGCTAGGAAATTGAGAAGCAGACAATGGAGCTTCTAGCAGGAAAATGAGAGCTATCAAAAATACCTGGTTCAACAATCGAAGCTCCTTCTCCGAGGGCCTTTTCTTTTCTGATAATTTTCTCTGGATCAACTTCAGGCGTAGCTAGAGGAAACTGTGGATGAGACCGTGTGTGTCTGCCTCTGGAAGCCACAACTGAATCAACAGGTTCGCTACAGTGGAGTCGTCACAATTTAGCCACCAGGTGCATAGTAGCAATCTTGAAGAGCTCTGATGCCTGATGCACCTTCAGAATCAGAGGCTCAATGTCATTCAATCCCGGGGAAAATATTCAACTTCGTCCCCGGCAACGACGCCAGAAATGTTAGCACCAGAGGTCACTCCTGGATTGCAGCAGGAGTAAGCCTGATACCCATCAGTTTATATGTCATGATTTGTTTATCAAGGGTGATCGAAAGAGAGCAAACTCAGAGAGATATCATTTAAACTCAGAATCTTGGATCGTGTTATGCATGAACAGGTGAGGTCTTAATTTAAATTCAGACAGTTAATTGTAATAAGGGTGAGTAGGAGGAAGACATCTGTGAGAAAGTGCAAAGGTTTGTTGTGAGCATCAATCTTCCAACAGCCCGCAGAGGAAGAATTTAAACACAAGAACTTCTTGTATTCAAATCACAAGAACACTAAAAGAAATCATAACAACGTTACCATAAAACATTTATATAACGCTATCACAATGCTTCATGTGACTCAGTCAATCATGAACTCTTTCAACATTAGATGGAAACAAGATGGAATAAGAAGCTAACTGCCATTAAACAAGAAGCTTCACATACAGAGACATAACCAGGGAAAACCAGAGCTTCATCAAAATTTTACAACAAGGAGCTTAGCTCTACCAATGATACTTTACAAAATGGAAAAAATTCCTTCATATACTCAGACTGGCTCCGACTGTCTGGGACACGAGCATGTCATGAGATTAATGCTTGACATTGAGGAGCTTCGCTATCAGGTTGCGCATGCAGATGTTGGGTAGACTGTCCATGCAGTCTTTTGATGGACGTGATATTTGTCAGAAAGGGATGACAGTCACATCTGCGCTTGTCTTTTCCCAACCTTCTATTTATGGAAGGAGACTGTAGTGTCCCCAAGGACGAGCCCCGTTGCAAATCATGAGATATGAAATGAATTGTAAACATGTTCTATAGGTTGGTGAGCCAAGTTTTGTATAAGCTGGTAGGCTTATGTGTTTGTTAGGCCAAGGAGCCTAAGTGTTGAAGGTTAGGATCCTGTTGTTGTACTTGTATGTATGCAGAAAGATTAATAAAAATATATAAACACCACCAGGTGCAGACCGACCATGATGAATGAGTGAAGGGGGACTGAGCGTCCACAGAATGGGCAAGGGATTAGGGGTTGGAAGGTGGAAAAAGGGGTTAAGTGTTGAGCCTAGGGGGCTTAAACCTGGGATTAATATTTTAATATTATTCCCAAAAAGACATGTGTATTTTATTTTATCCTAAGTTCCTAGCAAGGGGAAAACGTGCAAAAGGGATGCATGTAGTGGGAATGCATGCAGTTCCCAGGGTGCCAAGTGTCAACCTTGGTGCATGCAAATATAATAGCCGAGATGAACCATGTGAGGGAGGGGCATCTCCATTCTACCGGACCGTCTGAGCATGAACCCGTTCGATCTCTGCAAGAATACCCTGGTACAATCCCGAAACCAAGACCGTGAGACTATCCCGTGATTACTGGACTTGTTTGGGAAGCGCGTGTCTGTTTTTCCCAATTGGCTGTTGTGGCCACGCAGTGCTCGACTGCGCATGGCATACTGGCCAGAGTAAGCTTGTGCTGAGCTTGTGTATGACCTCTCTACTGGTGAGGGAGGCGACTGTGGTTGGAAGAGGCAGGTTGTCAGGCCTGTGAGCAACTCTGTCCCGGTGAAAGAGTTTGTTGGGAAGTGGTTCTTCCAAAGAGTACCTAGCACCAGCTACGGGCTCTGAGACTTCCTGATCCGGCCTATTGCCGAGACCCAGAGAGGGAGGTTAGCACCGATGGACTGTGCGTGTGAAGGTGTATACTCCCGGGTAGAACAGACACGTGGGGAATGAGAGTTTGGTAGTAGTGGGCATACGATGGCATCTCTGGGAAGAATCCTTCTAGATATTTCTATGTTGCTTTCCCTGTAACCTCAGCCTAGCCTAGGATTCCTTGCCTTGGGGTGGAGCTCAGTCCCAGCTCGGGGGTGACCCACTATTGAGATGATGAGTAGTGTGGTCTAAGGATGGGAGGTTCGTGGAAGGCCTGCACTTGGTTGGTGGATTTCACCACTGTTACAAGATAAGTATCTAGCTAAGTTCTTATCACATTTTGCATGACTGTGCTACATAAATTATCATGTTTTCCGCTGTGTATCTGAATTATTGTTAAATGCTATGGATTGTTTCATTGTAGCCATAAATTATACGTTTTACTCTGAGTTAAATGTATTTATTTACTTGAACGCATGTGATTATATAATGTCTGTACGAATTATGTGAAAGTGCATGTACAGAATGTTACCTAGTGAGTTATAAGCTCTGGGTAGGCAAAAGGGTACACTACAAATTGGTATCAGAGCGTGTATAAGCCCAGATTTTCGAAAGGGGTGTGTTACAAATTGGTATCAGAGCCAAGGTTTCGACGTTGAGCCTAGATGGGGCAGTGGAGTGGTCGTTGGACCAAGAATGTGAAGGAATTGGGCATGGAATGGTCAATTTCAGACCTTGGTTTGTTCCAGAGTGTCAAGTAGTTGCTTGACCGTGCTTACGAGCTCAGGAAGTTTAGCAGTGCAGTGAAACTGCAGCCAGTGTGGTCTATGGCCACGGGGAGACAGGCCTCTACACCAATGGTGTTAGAACCTTAGGATCTGTTCGGGAGGGAAGGCAAGCCCTCATGACCGTTAGATCTAGAAAAAAAAAATGTGCGTAAAGGATTAAACTTCCTTTGGAAATGGCACAGGAATGTGGAAATCACGATACGCGAAATCCCGAATTAGTTAGAAACCGTCTGAGCCGTCAGATTTCGACCGGAAAACCTGACAGTCGTTGGATCTGTCGGGAGGTGTTTGAAGATTCGAACCTCAGTGATTAAGGGCGAAAAGCCTGAAATAGATCTAGGCCATCCGAGAGACGGAGGACACGTGTCGTGAGATTTTCCATTTCGGGAAATCGGGAATCGCAATATCGGGAGTCCTGGTAACAAGGGATCAGGACTTTCCATGATGGAAACCCCAGAACAGTCGTGAACCATCCGATTTGAGATGGCCACGTGTTGTGAGACTACCCATTTCGAGGATCGGGGATTCGGGAGTTCCGATGACAAGAACTCGGACTTTCGTCATGATAATCCCGACCATAATGTCGAGACATTAGCATGTGACTAAGTCCCGATGAACAGACGAGATTCCTTCGGGAAATCTCAGGGTCTGTAAAGGCCGTTCGATGTGAGAAAGATCTGACCGTTGGATTTACGCGTGGAATTTCATATCGGAGATTGGGTGTTGGAAATCCCGACATCACTACAACAGGAATCGTGAAATCGCGAAACGTGATATCCCGATGGACAAAAGAACCGTGTGGGGGCCACAGGATCCGAGAGGTAGACAGGTGGCACGCCGTTTCGGGTTTTCGCGGTGAGAAGTTTCGAAAATTTATGCATTTAGGATTCGCAATATTGCGAACCCCGAAATGTCGAAGGACGGAGGGACCGTTGAATAGTCAATAGCATCGGCAAAAGGCGCGTCGGCAAATCAGGGATCGGGAGTTCGTGAGGACAAGAACTCATGTTGACGGGGATCACGAAACCCCGACACCCGAAGCTTCAATCGAGAGATGTGCCACGTAGACACATGAAGAGTACCATGTGCCAGCAAGTGGGAAGATAAGGCAAGAATGGTGGGACCCTAATGACGTCACCAAAGGTGACGAGGACCCTCCGAAAAACACCACGTACCACTATGGTAGAGGGCGACAGCTGTGCTGTGGGCCCGGAGGGTAAAGTAAATCGGAATTTCGGCAATTGAAATGACAAGAGGTGGAGAGTCATTGTATAATGAACTTCCGGGTACCGAAAACCTGAAAGTCCCGAAATACCAAAAATTGAAGTTTCAAACACCCGAAAAATACAGAGCTGAACAGAACTCAGAAAATTCATGAAATTGAAACACTTTCTTAAAATCGATTGTCATGAAGGATGAGGAATTGTCAAGAAAAGAAGGTTTGACGAAATTCGAGTCGTCTGCGCATTATATTGCAGAAGACTGACGAGTGCCATAACTGTTTGGAAATTGCCGCAAATTGCAAAGAAATGGAAGAGATACATAATACTTCCAGTTCAAGAAACTTATTAAAAATGAAATGTCTTTTATTTTGTTCGAACTGGCTTATAAATATTGTGGATTGTTCGTGAAGGTTTAATGGACTGACAAACTTCGAATGGAATTGCACAGTGCGTGTGCAGAGTTCAACAAAGGTTAGGATTCCAGTTAACCAACGCCGAGTATGGAGTGGGGAAAAGTGCAGATTAACCCTGAAATAGAAGACGAACAGGAAGGAAAGGATGTTAACCTGGGAGTCGAAGGATCGAACTCCAATGGACATGGAAAAGAGAAGGATAAGGAAGAACACATAATGAAAATCCTTGAAGGATTGCAAAGAG
>ML778050.1:1141202-1168537 GCA_009831015.1 Picea engelmannii | reverse complement strand
AATTACAAAATAAGTAATAAATGCACATTAAATACTTTTGGGTCCCACAACTTAAAATCACTTTAAGTTATAAAGTACGTTCACTTTATAAAAACACTTTATTTAAAAAATCACTTTACAAATAAAACATGTCTAGGAAACATGACTTTATGTCCCCCCCATGACAAAACACAAAAACATGAATGAGGACATTCCTTGTTAAATTTCAACAAAACTAAGGATTTTACTATTTAGAGAAAAATTGGCCTAGATTAATAGTGTGGAACAAACATAAAAAAGATGTGAACAAATGAAAAGAGAAGTGGAGAAACTTCGAATAGAAAACTAAAGCAATTTGCTGAGACATGCAAGTTATGAAACAATAACAAGGGACTCATCAATGAAGTTGATTATTTAAAAAGGGAGATTATTAGAAGACTAAAACAACAAAAAAGGCACTCATGGAGAAAAATAATAAATTTCTTAAGCTCCAAGTACACAATCAAAGTTTACTATCAAAAGTCAAGAATATAAAATGGGGAAAGAAGGAATTGAGGCAAGAAACCAATTCAATGTTTGAAGATAAAGACTCGATGGTTGACAAAAATACATCCTCAAAAGACATAATGATCCAATTTCACTAGGATCAACAATTAGAAGATGTTAATCATGATCAGTTCAAGGAATCATAAAAGGAAATAGAAGATCCTCAAGAACACATGATGAATGTTGAAGTTGAAATTAGGTCAGAGGATTTATAACAAGAAATCCAACATTCGAAAACTAAACCATATTGACATCCTCATTATCAAAAAAGTTTGGAATCTCATGCTTCTCAATATCTCTGAGCCAACAACACCATAACTAGAAACCAAAGTTGTCTTGAGTGAAATTCTTATTGAGACTTTTTTTTTTCCAAGAAACAAGTATGTTCCACCTCTTGCACTTAAGTTAAGAATGGGGTTGTTGGTACCTTGTCAGTGCCATTAAAATAATTTTCCTGAAGGCTACATCAACTATCAATAGCCACACCTAGCAAACCCTATGTAGAGAAGGAGCATACTTGCCAGGATTTGAACTTTGGGTCATTGTCACAATGATCGCTTCAAGTTGTTGCTAGGCCATGGCATGATAAACCTAAATTCTTATTGAGACTTGCCAACAATAGCCAAAATTGCTTTTTGATGGATATCTTTCCTAGAACATTTGGTCATTGTCACAATGACCACTCCAAGTTAACACTAGAACACAACTTGACGAACCTAAATTCTTAATTAGACTTGCCAACCATAGTCATGATTGAATTTTGATGGATATATTTCCAAGAACATTGATATATAAATGTCATTTCAAGGTGATCTTACCATCTGTTCTCCTCTTATGCTTTGAAGACGAAGCATCTCAAGAAGCGAGGGCTTGTCATGTAACTAATTAATTATTTCCATTAGTGATTGTGTAATGTGCATGACCCTTTATTTTCTTCCTTTGACTATTAATATGATCAAATTATGTACATAGATGGTTTTTCTATGCAAAAATTGCAAGGCATAGATGCAATTGCCACAAGCAATAGCAATGTAACGTACCCAACCACCTAGGCTGGGCCATGCCACACAAAACTCTCTCATTATCAGCTCTGATGCGATTTTTGTAACGTACCTAGCCTCCAGCTAAGCAACATTACGTGCGGAATACACATAAAACGAAACTTCTGCTAACTAAGGTAATTCCTTTACTGTTAGTCGATTTCCTGTAGCTTAAAACTACAAATAGATTTAGCTACAGTCTATAACCATAAAACATATGCATCTAAAGCATGCTAATAATCAACATGAAATACAATTAAATCGTTCATTACAACAACGTATAAGTCATTCTCATTCACACTGCACAACAATAACACATGCAAATAACTCAGTACAAGATAAAACACTTATCTTTAAACAAGAATCTTGCAACCAACTGCTTGGGATGGACGTTCCACCCAACCATATACTGATTGTTCCAAATCTCAACAGCCAGTCACCCTCAAGCTGAGGCTAATAATCCACAAAAGAGGGTGGTTTCTCACAGTCCACTCGCTGCTCTTAAAGCTCATAATCCAACTGATATTCTCCTACAACTATTTCGATCTTTCTACCAACTCTCTTCCTCTTGACCTGCCCAACCCAAGGAATGCACCATTAGTTTATCAGGGATCACCCAAGGGATGTACCATCCGTTTATCAAGGTAATCCAAGGGATGTACCATCCATTTATCAGGGTTAACCCAAGGGATGTACCATTTGTTTATCAGGGATAGCCCAAGGAATGTGCCATTCGTTTATCAGGGTCTCTCTGGGACATGTAACCAGGAATCTCTCAGTTGGGAACTCAAGGGAACTTGCTGCTAGGAAAACTGTCAACAAACCAACAACAACACTTGCTGTTTAGTGCAACTCACACAGAAGTTCGCTCTTCAGGCTTGACAACCCATCTCTTTAGTTTTCCAGCTCCAATTCGCTCTAGTTACGCTCTAGAATTCGCCCTCCATGGCTGCACCAGCTCCCCCCTCTCTTTCTTGCTCTCTTTTTTTATTCTCATGCACAAACTTGACTGACTAAAAACTTTCTGTGTAAAAACTGCCATCCCAACCCATGTGAGTTTCCTCTCTTGTGGCTTGCCTTTCTTGACTCACACTTTTCCCCAAGTTGGTTGTAATCAAGCCCCATGTGCCCAATAAATCTGGGATGTGACCACTCACACCCATCCTCTTACATGTATTCAATGATTGGCTTTGGGAACTCTCAATAAAAAATTGGAAGTTTTGTATACGATACGAGAGTTCAGGAAAATTGGTTTAATTAATATACATGGGTAATTCCTGTTTTGACCCCTCTTGGCCATTATTCTAGACACTTCCCTCTCTTGTGGATTAATTCAGTCCCCATCTCTTCTCCATGTCCCCTTAGCAGTTGGCATCACATTTTATTATTAAAACATTGAAATACCATTCACATATTACATTGCTTGGCCGTAGCCACATATTATATCCACATAAATATTAATTAAACTGGGGATCATAATGGGGATGTTACAAGCAACACTAAAAAATTGGGTTGGTTAATTACCAAAAATGCCCATAAGTCCTGTTACAACAAAATCTAGCACCCCTAATGTGTAAAAGTCCCAAGCACAAGGTATTAGTTTGTGTACCTATGGAAGGCTACCCACTGTCACCACAGTAGCACTCCCTCACTCTTTAGGTTGGTTCTTCTCCAATTCAAGGGGGGTATCCCTAAGGTAAATCAAATCCAAATAGTTTGATATTTCAGTGAGGTTTTGATTGGACCAAATGACTTGTTTGGAATATCGTTTAAGTCATTCTCAAATTGATTTACAAGGGATGGTTCCAAATTAGATTTCAAGTCTTGTTATGATTCATGAATTTGGTTGCTTGACTTGTTTCAAATCTGAATCTTGGAGATGTTTTAGTGTAAGATTGTTTCAGATTTATGTGTGAAATTTAAGGAGTTAAGCAAGTAAATGATATAAACATGAAGCGATTGCTTTGAAAATCAGATTCTGGAAATAAATTGCAACAATGAGAAATGATGCAAAATGCAGAATTCTTAATGCTAAACTTGAAACAGAAATTCCAGAATTAACTCCCCAATACTTGAGGCTGAAAAATGCTTCTAAGATGCAATTTTCAGACCTTGAACAGTGCTGGAAATTTGATTTTCTGAAATGATTTAATTGCTGGAAACAACAATTAAACTAAAACAGAAAATAAATTGAGTTTCCAGAATATTAAGTTCAGAGTTTTGCCTTATTATGATGTGAAAATATGACTTTCTGGGCAAGATACAAGTGCTAAAACTAAATTTCTGGATGTGGAAAACAACTAAAACTATTGGAATTGCAATCAGAAATTTAGAGTTAGAATTTCCAGTACACAAAGGTATGAGGGTAACCTAGTTTATGGTCTAAGATTGAGGTCCTAGGTCAAATAAACTAGTTAGAATCAAGATTTTTGAGCTATGGAATGCACAAAAAACAGAAAATTAAAAGAGCATTTTTCAGAAAGTTATATTGATAGTCTAGCCAAAATTAAATTAAAAAAGTGCAAACTCTTAGACTAAACTATGGATGGAAACAATAAATTCTCTAGTATGCACAACAAATAGGAACTAGATTTAGAACTTCCGCAAAGGTTTGAGGGTAACTTAATTTACCGTCTAAGATCAATGTTTTAAAACTCGGACTTGGCCTCGGAATTGGTCGATGGTCAACTTGGACTCAGACTCAGATTGACTTTGACCGATCTGATTTCAATGACTCAGTGTAGTAAAAATTACATAAAATATTTAAATTTTAATGAAAAAATTATATTTTAAAGATTCTAAGCCATGATTCCAAAAAATATTGAAACTTTGAAAGAAAGCATTATGAATAAATGAGCAATGATAAACATAAATGACAAGCAATGTTCCACCATCGCCTATATTGGGATCCTCATCATTAGTATCACCCTTTACCTCTTGTCTAGTCTTTGCCTCTACCTCGATCCTCTAGGGACATCAATCAACACCACCCAATTTTGATGAAACCACCTAATCTAAGCCTTATAAGTTATAATATGGTACAAAAAACTTAACATGCCTAATCAATGATTTTGGTTTGAGTGAAGGGTACATTTTTGCGAAGGCCATGACAAAGGAGTTCAACAATCAATACCCCCAACATCGAGGTACATAAAGGTCTTGGTGCTCTTGATTAAATTCCAATCCCATACCCTCATATGTGATAGAATTCAATGAATATGTTGCAATCCTACCAATCTTGAAATCTTGAAAACTGATAAGTTTGCTGGATTTTGAATCGGATATGAAATTCTACTTTCTCCATATGAAGTCTGATGAGGTTGGAACCACTCTCAAACATCTTGAAACAATTAATGGTAATGTTAAAAATTTAAGTAAAAGGATAAAAAGGAAAGATAAAGGAAATGTCAAAAACAAAAGGATAAAAAGGAAAGATAAAGGAAATGTCAAAAACAAAAGGATAAAAAGGAAAGATAAAGGAAATGTCAAAAACAAAAGGATAAAAAGGAAAGATAAAGGAAATGTCAACTTTTACTTTAACATTACCATTAATTGCGAGTGTTTTTGGTCAAACCCTTTTAATGAAAAATTTAATCTTGCATGTTGGTGTGGTCTACTGGTTTGGTATCGAACCGGTAGAGTTAAGCCTTGACTTGGTCGGTTCAGTACCAAACTGACCCGCTGAGTCAATAGAACAATTGAGTTGGACCGGTTTGGGCTTGGCTCGGTCAACTCGGTCGAGTCTAAGTCCGAGTCAACCGATTTTGAATACATTGTCTAAGATTGAAGTCCAGGTCAAATAAGCTAGCTCAAAATCAAAATTTTTGAGCTATGGAATGCACAAAACTTAAAACAAAAAATTAAAAGAGCAATTTCCATCAAGTTATATTGATAGTTTAGCCTAGCTTCAAATGAAAAAGTGCAAACTTGATCCGGATTTTATGAGCAGAACGAAGTGAATATAGATTATTAAAAGACACTTAACATAGAATAACAGAGATACAGTAAAACTGGTTTTCTATTCAATAAGGAAATAAGCTGAAACTGTAAAATGCAGCGGAAAACAAGCTTGCTGGAATGGTGGCGGCTTATATCTGAAAAGAGATGTGACGGCTATGCTCATTCGCAAGAAGATGATTACAATGAGGCTTTTAAGGCCTTTTAACAAGAAACAGGAATGTCAAAAACCCTAGACATCCAAAAAACTAACCTTAGGAGATGAAGCGCCAAAAGTCATGTGGGCCCCGTTTGGCTAAGTTAGTACATCAACTTCCCGGGGATGTAACTTTTGCATACGATCTCTGTTTTAGGTGCATTATAGCCCGTTGGAAAGGTCTATCCGAGGACTACACATTTTGCTGCTATCTATCAAAGGTCATTCCCAACCATGGCAAGCCCTAAAAACGCTATTTAGGGCCTCAAAATGGCCCCGCAAGTCAGGGACCCGAAAACTAGGAAAAAAACTGCCAAAATGAACCAGTTGGAATAGGTGGGAGGCCACCGACATCCATCTGGATCAAAACTCCTAGACTAAACTACGGATGAGACAAAAAGTCACATTCGTCTTGGAAGACCAAGGGTCACTGAAGATTAAAGGTCATGGAAGATGAAAGGTCACCCTAAATGAGTCCTTAAAAGCAACCATTGAGGAGAGATGGGGTGCACCTTGAGGAGAGCTTGGAGAGGAATGTGAAGAGTCACTCATATTCCGAGAGAGACCAAGAGAGTTTGAGCTAGAGGAAAGAGTAGCAGCAAAGTGGGATTGGCGCAAATTCCAAGGAGTGGATGAGGCATGAATCCCAAGACATCTTCAGCATTAAAGGATAGTCTGTACAATATGGATTGAGGAGGCCATACAACTGCTCTAGGCACAGAAATCGAGGCAGCCATTTCAACACAATTTGGCACGATTTTCTAGGTGCCTAGCTGAGGAAGAATCTGTACAAAAAGGTGTAGCAGCAGTGCACAGATTTCGAGAAGGTTTTGTTGTCAAGGAGGTTGTACTGTTCAGGCCGTACAGCAGAAATCTGAGCAGAGATTTTGTGGTCTTCGGCACATTTTTATAGGTGATATTGCTGCTGTAATTAATGCTGAATTTATTGCTGCTGTAAACTCAGAATTTTCCTAAGAGCTCAATAAGAAGAAAATTTCCTTGATTGGTTTTCCCTTTGTGGGTTTTTTCGAGGGGCATTGCCCAGAAACTCATTGTGTCAAATGTGGTGATTTTGTCTACTGTTCATTTATATTTCTGCTGCTATATTTTTAGATTGCTTAGTCTCGTATTTCTGCTCATAGTTACAGTAAATGCATGTGGTTCCATTGCTTTATTGGTGAATAATTATAGGAGGTTGAAATCTTGTGTTGGCTAAGTGTTTGAGATCAGTTTTGAACAATTCTTTGGACATTAATAACATTATCTTATCTTATGTTATCTATGATCTCTTGAATGTGAAAGCCCAGCCATGTACAGGCCAAAACATTCAAAAGACAAACAATTGATTTGGCATATATATATATATATATATATATATATATATATTTGCCGTTTCCTAGCTGTATTGTTTACAAACTTTGAAAAAAATTGCTGTATCTATTTCCATTCAACTTATAAATGATGGCTGTGGTTCTGGAAAGAGTCCTCTAGCAGCTTCCATCTTTGAGAAAGTACCAAATCATTAACTTCTTAATTAAGTCACAGATCATACTAATACGTTTAGTTACTTCTGAATAACTTGACATTAATTCTTTTGATAAGTATGCTCGATGCATCTAATTTAGTTTGTTAAAAAATGTGAAGTTTGACTATCTTTACCGAATTCTTTCACTTGGTTGAGCAGGGCACCTCCAAGGCACAGGATACCTCCAGGGCTCTTACGGAGTATGCTCATATGTACGAGGAGGCAATGGCACAGTTGCAAGAATCAGAGGAGAAAGTAAAGAGTTTGAATGAAAAGCTTTCTGCAGCTCTCTCAGAGATCAATACTAAAGAAAGTTTGGTGAAAGAGCACGCAAAAGTTGCTGAAGAACTCATGTCAGGTAGCGTTTATCTAAGTGTTATTTGTTAACATTTAAACAGAAAGATTTGTACTTAAAAAGTTTGGTATGATTGTCTCTTGAAAATTGACCAATACTTAATAGTCTTTTGGCATTTTCAACTTATCAGCCTATTAACAATCACTGCTCTTTGACTCACTTGAATTTTCTTTTTATTCTGGGGATGCTTATCTTAGTATACAGCCTTATTTGCAAATAGTTGTGTAAGAGATTTCTAGGTTATTAACCTGTTCTTCACGTATTATTTGTGGTCATGCTTGGAAATTGATTGAACAGTGTTTCCTGGGCAGGTTGGGAGCAGACAGGAGCGGAAGCGCGGGCTTCAAAACAACAGGCTGAGTCTCTAAAGCAGCAAAAGGTTGTACTTGAAGACAGAGTAGCCCATTTGGATGGTGCTCTCAAAGAGTGCATGAGGCAACTTCGGCATGTAAAAGAGGAGCAAGAACACAAACTTCATGAAACTATTGTCAACAAGACTAGGGAATGGGAGAAAATCAGATTTGAATTTGAGGCCAAAATAGTGGTTTTAGAACAGCAGCTTCTTCAGGCAGGAGCAGAGAATACTGCAATATCCAGATCTTTACATGAACGTACAAAAACAGTGGGAGAATTAAATGAAGCTAGAGCTCAAGCCGAGGCTGAGGTTAAAGTGCTCCAGGTAAATATTGAATCATATGAACATGATATGTCATCCTTGAAATATGAACTTCACGTGATCAGCAAGGAACTTGAGATTCGAAATGAAGAAAAAAATATAAGTATGAAAAGTGCAGATGCAGCTAATAAGCAGCATTTAGAAGCTGTTAAAAAGATTGCAAAGTTAGAAGCAGAGTGTCAAAGACTTCGGAGTCTAGTTCGGAAGAAATTGCCAGGGCCTGCTGCATTGGCTCAAATGAAGATGGAAGTTGAGACCCTAGGAAAAGAAATGGGAGAAGGCCGGAGGAGGAGGTCACCTGCCAAAAGCCGTGGTTCGTTTGTTTCTCATTCATTTGATTCTGGATATGATTCTCAAGATCAAGGTCAAAAAGAATCTGAATATCTAACGGAACGCCTTTTGGCCATGGAGGAAGAAACAAAAATGCTAAAAGAGGCCTTGGCAAAGCGAAATGGCGAGCTTCAAGCTTCAAGAACATTGTGTGCCAGAACCGCAAGTAAACTCTCAAGTCTCGAGAAACAACTGGAGGTTTTAAATAATGATCAGAAACAAAGAAAACCTACCCTTGAGCTGCACATCGAAGGACCAAGGAGTCAAACTGCAAGTAACCCACCTAGCTTAACCTCGATGTCTGAAGATGGGAATGATGATGAGGTAAGCTGTGCAGAATCATGGGCCTCAGCACTGATTTCAGAGCTATCTCAAATTAAGAAAGAAAAGGGTCTAGGAAGAAGTGACAAGGCTCCGGAGTCAGAAAAAGTGGATTTGATGGATGACTTTGCGGAGATGGAGAGGTTGGCCTCTCTTCCTTCACCAAAAATGGATCAGACAACTGGAAAATTGGATATCTCAAGTGAGAAAAGCATTGTAAGAGGTGAAGATAAGACCTCTTTGGAAGAGGCTATTGCGAAAAGGGATTCAGAACTTCAGTCCGCCAATCAACTATGTTCAGATCTATCCAAAAAGCTAGCTTCTGTGGAAGAGGAGCTGGCTGCCTTGCAATCTAAAAATGATGCCAATGAGAATGCTTTAGCCAGTCTTCAGGCAAGGCTAGATACCATCTTTGAGGTGCATGTTGAGGGTGGTGATGAACATAGAGTTTTTGAAGTTGTTAAGCGTGCTATGACACAGACAGGTGGGGTTCTCACTAGCTCTGACTCTTGTACTAAGCAGCTGCTCAAAGACCCTTTTCCCTCTCACGACCTTGATAATCAATATGCTTCTCAGTTTACCAAAAGATCGATGGAAGAAGAGGAAGATATATCTCTCCCCGATGCTAAATTTCAAATTGATGTTACTGAGCCTAAGCTGGAAAGCCTTGTTTCTGGAGTTGTTACTATTCTAGAATTTATTGCCAAAAAGRCTCGAAGTTGCCAGAAGTTCCCAGCCTCAAAAGTGCTTGACCTCAATACCAGTGTTGAGACATTTACAAAATCTCTCACTCAACTTTTGCATGGAAAAGTGGAGATCATACAGTTTATTACGGAGATATCTTCTGTATTGACYCAGCTTTCTGAAATTTGTGCTCCTGCTTTTGRGGAATATGATGTTCAGAATGAAGCAAATGGAGATTCCAGTATAATACCTGACATTGATAAATCTATTTATTTTGAAAATGGGGATTTCAAACCTAGCCCATTGGAAGAAAAAATAACTTCTAGTGCACCTTCTTTGTTATTGTATAATAGTGGTCCCAATGCAGATAGCGAGCTTAGGGTCATTCAAGCAGAAAAAACTGCTTTAGAGTCTGAGGTGAAGGCTGGATTGGCTAGACATGCAATTCTAGAAGAGGAGCTTACACAGGTGAAGACAGAGAAAGAGAACTTAAGAAACGAATTGATGGCATCCAAAGAGGAGCTAAAACAAACGAAAGAAAAACTTACTGAAACAGAGGACATGCTGGAAAACCTACGAAAACAACTTACTTATACTCAGGAGTCAAAGCAGCTTGCAGAAAATCAGTTGGAAGCCATGACTTCAGTCAAAGAAGATTTGGAGCAACAGTTAAAGGAAACAGAAATTGAGAGGAACCATTTGTGTGCAACGGTGAAAGCTTTAGAGTCAGAACTTCAAGAGGAGCACAAACGCTATGATGATGCCGAAGCAAAGTCCCAGGATCTGCAGGAACAATTGCAAAGGTTAGTGAAAATGCTGCAAACATGCATATGCATGGTACTCTGTTTATCATTTGATCTGAAATTACAATCTTGAATGTGTCAAACAACTGGACTTGTCGGTTTATTGAACTATTTGTCTTGTGAGAGCGTCTCATATATGAGACTTATGTAGGTACTTTGCAAGCTGAAACTATGTAGAATAAAGCTCAACCAGTGTGGTTTGAGTGTCGAACCTTAAGGTTAATTTTACAATTATATTCTGTTATTGAAATTCAGGAAGGACGAAGAGTTGGCGTGTTCCCATTCATCGGTTCCAGATAATGATTTAAAGACAAGACAGGTATGAACATTTTGAGTCACCTAACTGCTTAAATCTTCCAATTTCGGCATGGATTAGTAGCTGCTTCTCAACTGTGCCAGAGTTTTTTTATACAAACCATTTTCTGTAATAGAAGATGCTATTTTCTTCGCTGACACTTGCTTTAAAAGTTTGTCTTAAAAAATAAAGTTCAATATTGCTCATGATCAGTTTATTTTTGCAGCAAAGGGAGATAGCTTCCGCTGCAGAGAAGATTGCCGAGTGCCAGCAAACAATACTTATTCTAGGGAAACAGTTGAAAGCCCTATCTTCTCCAAAGGACTCCATGGACTGGTCGTATGATATAGACAATGGACAATCAAGTTCTGGTGCCTCTCCTTTTGTAGGGCAAGAATCATTTTCCCAAAACACCAAGCACTCCAGACATCATGTACTCGATGCTTATGATTGCTCGTGTCAGAGCAGTGAAGGTAATGGAAGATTTGAACAGTGTCCTGCCTCCAACAGCCAAAGTGCGTCGTGGGCATCTGAACCTGATATGTCAGGCAGTGGAAATCACAGACAGAAATCTAGCCAATTATCTGACAGGACCGCTCCCGATTCATATAAAAATAATGAACCTATTTCACCCGTGCATGCAGATTATAGTGAAGGCCATTCGACAATACCTAGCTCTTCTGATACGGAAGCAAGTCCACCAGCCGAATCTCCTGTAAAGTCCACACATCAAAGAAATAGGATTCCTCGCTCCTTAGCAGGGAATGCTCTATCTAAGTCATTAAATGCAGGTGAAGGAAAGTCATCATCTGAAAAGCATGGGAGTGGGTTTAGTAGGTTCTTCTCCAGGACAAAGAGCACTAGTAGCCAGTAGACCAAGAAGCAAGGGCAAGTGTGTAGTGAGTATTGATTGGTAAACTGCATATGAGCTTTTCTATTCTTTTGTTTTCTGGGTTTGGAATATGGCTGTAGAATACTTAAAATCCACTCTCTATACAAGACAATGAGTTCTAAATGATGTCAATATTTCTATACCCAGCTGGTCTCGATCTCAAGCACAGCACATTTGTAGATTACAAGGGGTGACCTCGTTTGTTTGTTTGCCGATTTTTCGTGGTAAATTGGTATTAGACATACCCCAGCTATGCTGGAATTTGTAAATGTTGAGTTGTGGTGGCATGGCAGACTGGCCATCATAATTCATTACTTTGTATAAGTTCAAATTCATCAGATTAAAGATAACCAAGTTAATAGATCTCTTGAGGGTGTAGAATTCAATGATACTGACTGGAAAGTTTACGGATTCCATACTAGCGTGGATTACTTCTTGATACCTTCTACGGGAGCTCTGCTACTTTGAAGCAATGTGATAAAGATCTTTATTTTTGTTTTGAGCTGGTGAAGCTCAGAACTCAAACATATCTCCATGCTTATTAGGCACCCATGTTCTCACTGTGGCTTGGGAGGTACACACCAGTTTCAATTAAAGAAAAATAGCCCGATTCCTTGCAGGAGTATACATGAATTTAATGACATTAGGAGGATATCAGTTGGCGGTTTGGGTTCCAACCAGGAATGAAATTTTTTGGATAGCCATTAACCTAATAACCGGGAATGGGAAAGCATCAAGGATGAAACATGCAGATAGTTGTAGAATCATACAAACATGCAGCAAGTTTTAGCCATTATAATAAAGCAAGCTAATATATGCTAAGGATTTTGTCACCTTACTTTGAGTTCACACAGCCATTTGTTAATAACTTCAATAAAACATATGAATCTGATTAATTACATCCTCATTAAATTATAACCCCCTGTTTTGAATAAAGTGTCTCTAGTATATTATGTTTGAGCCATCGTGGAGTCGTATAAAGCTTGTAATCTGTGAAGTTCGGCAAGAAGATGAAATTGGTTTCTATTGGTTGCACAAGAAACAAAAGTGCATCAGAAAATGAGAAAGTTATTAGCTTTAAATCAAGCTAATTTATCCATTAGCTGGTAGAAATGGTGTTGTCTAAACGATCTATCTTTTGAACTTTTTCATCGGAATTCGATGAAACAAATCTTGGTAAAATTGTCATTTTCTATTGTTTAAATTGCATTTTTAAATGTATAAATGAATTTAGTGTCTCGAAATCTCCTGGAACACTTAGATTATACAGTCTCAATCAGTTAAATCTGCAGTTCCAACAATTTTCTGGCCGAATTTTGAACAAAATTGATCTAAAAATATGCCTGAAAAAATACCATAAAACTTTTATACTACACTGATAGAAATTGCTCTTAACCATTTTGATGATCGTAAAATACTTAATTTGAGAGTAGTTGCATGTATTTCTATGGCTTTATGAATCTTTCAAAATACTCTACGAATAAATGTCTAAATTGTGAATATGTGTCAAAGTTGGCATGGACACAAATTGTAGCCGAAGTATGGCATTTGTTTACCAGCAATCGGTGACCTATTTTTCCATCTGCTTAGAGCTTTATTTCGCAAGCAGCACGGGCTTTGTTTTGTTGCTAGAGTTAGGCATGCATCGAGTATGATGCAGACATTTCGAAGGGAAAGAAAGGCGAAAAGCAGAAGTAGACTGATGATATGTATTGCTAGAAAAAAGACTTGAAAGCATTCTTATAATGGGCACTGGTCTAATACGAAGAAGAAAAACTGAAGTCTAGAAATTTGACTTAGATGGTTTTCATGGTGCACTGCACCAACTCAATGTTCTTGTGCAACAATTATAGTGACAGGGTTGTAAGAATTCAAGGCCCAACCAAAATGTTATAGGTGTAGTTAGTACGGTTATTCTGCCAACCTTCTCCTTTTTCTATTCCGGGTATAGTTATCTGAGTGTGTTATGGTCTTAATCATGAAACTAAAGTTTGTCCAGAATTGCTGTCGAAAGTTAAGAATGTTAATATGGTAGAGAGAGTTGATGTACACGATGTACCAGCTACACATAATAAGGGTTGAAAATAAGGATACCTTGTTACACATAATAAGGGTTGAAAATATTTTCGGGAAGAAAAAGGTAAGCAATTTATGCAGGATGACGAAAAAAATGGAAAAATAAAAGTGCGGAATAATTATTCATAAACTGGGGAAGATAGTCCTCAGTTGCACAGAGGGAAGGTTGAGGATAACTATATTATGTTAGATAGCGTGGATAGGAATACACATAATAATGAGAGTGAATTCATTCATTCTTTAGAGATGATGCAATGTCTCATTACAGAGTAGGAGAGAGGACCAAATACCTAACTATTAACCACTGTATTAATTACCACATTAAATGCCCCATTATTACATCACTTTATTAGTGAGAATTTATTATGTTTTTTAAGTTCTAATACATCTAAGATCTAAATATGACCATTATCTCCAATAGTGTATACTTGTATACTAGCGATTGCACCAATACCCGTTTTTCTAGCGAGTATAGGCCATACATGATTAGGATGCCCCTACGAGATGACATTTCCTCCAAGCCTTGGCGAGCTCAAGGACGCCATCCGAGAAGAATGTAAGGTGTTCCTTGAGAATAGAGAGATCTCACTCACCCATCAAATTAGTACCCTGGAAACTGAGATCCAATGTCTTAAGTAACTACCCAAACAAATTGATAATATCTTTGATATCTTAAAACAGGTCCAAATATCAGGTTTTTCTCCAGGTTCTAGGTTTAATCTAGGCTCGAGTTTCTTCTCAAGTTTGACTAATTCCCTCAGGATGCAATGTGAGTTCTTGCCTAAGATTGGTATTGAGAAGTTTGATGGCATTGATGTGAACACTTGGTTGGCACAACTAGAACGATATTTTATTCTACACCAAGTTCCATTGAATAAGATGGCACCCTTGGTTTTCCCGCAACTCGTTGCTCAACCATTTTAGTGGTACTAGTGGTGGTAAACAAAGAGACCATTTGCGTCCAGGGATTTTGTCAAGAAATTCACAACTCAATATGTTAGTGTTGGAAAATCACTACCTTTGTTAGCTCACCAAAATATGACAAACATGAATTGTCTACGACTACATGCCACAGTGCCAGAGGTTAGCTACTCGTGTGATGGGGTCTTAACACCAACAAGCTCCTTGAGCTTTATATTGGCGGGCTTCTCAATGATATTTGACTTGATGTTAAAATGCATTATATTGAAGACATCTCCACAACAATCAAGTTGGTATGCCATATTGAAGCCGAGTTTCTAGATGTTTGTCATTATCCATACCCAACTAGTGACAAGGCAAGGCTTCTATGCTAGGCTACACCTCCTACAATCAAGTTTACTCCTAAATAAGTATAAGAATGACGTGCTAAGAGGCTTTTCTTTTGGTGTAACAATAAGTTGTCTTGAGGGCATAAATGTGTTGGACATTCTAGCCACTTTGTTCTTGAAGATAAATCAAGAAGAGGAATGACATCGAGTGGTTGACATAGACGCTCCTGTGGAACCCATTACAAAAATAATGCCTACTGAACCAGAGGTACCTACAATCTCCATGCATGTGCTCGTTGGTGTTGCCTCCCCATAAGAACTATGAGTGGAGTGCTACATCAAGAAGCAGAGAGTTGTGGCTCTATATATGGCTCATTGATTTCAGAAGCACCCACATCTTCTTTGATTGTATGTTCGCTACACAACTCAACTGCTTTCCATACCCTATCAAAATTTACTGGTCATGATTACAAGTGGTGGTACATTTTCTTGTGGAGGCTTATGTCACAATGTCAAACTCAACATTTCTGATTATCAACTCTCCACCCCCATGTATGTGATTGGGTTAGGAAACATTAATGTTGTTCTTGGTGTCTAATGGCTTTGTAGTCTTGGCACCATTTCTATGACTTTTGATATGTTATTCCTGTAGTTCGAGTGAAATGGTCACACTCATACACTCAAAGAGATGAACAATCCTCCCAATTGGGTGATCTCTTCTCATAGGATGGAAAAACTACTCAGAAAAGGATCTAGGTAGGTCATTGCTTGTCTCTATAGCATTTCCAATGTTGGTCTTTTTGATATTCCTCTAGTGGAGTTGCAAGTAGTCATGGATAAACATGTTCAGGTATTTCAAGAGCCCCTTTTGGGCATTCCTCAGTGTTGTGACCATGCCCACAACATTGCCTTGCTTCTAGGGAGCATTCCTCCCAATATAAGGCCATACCACCATCCTTACCAGTGGAAAAGTGAGATTGAGTACTTGGTTCAAGAATTATTAGATTAAGGATTCATTTGACATAATTGCAGTGCCTTCCCTACCCATTGTCATCTTGGTACGAAAGAAAGATGGACTGTGGCAATTGTGTTCATGATAATGCTAGGAAGAGAAACTAATTGGTCCTGGCGATTTGGAATTTTGTTGGCTGAATCTCTTGCAACATGCTCTAGAAGCTTTGGGAGGTAGGAGGGTTTCCACCACAAATGAGAATTTTTACCAAAGTGTGAAAATGGGTTTCCTTTTATCACAAATAGGCATTTTTGACTTTTTGGGTTCAATAAAACCCCTTTTGCACACCCAAACTAGAAAACGCCTTCCAATTATTTCCTTTTTTGAGCATTTATTTTGTTTTTAATGAGGTTTTAATGCAAATTTTAACATGCGATCTAGTGTTTTTCACTATTCTTTTAGGATTTGATCACATTATTTGGCATTTTATGGAAAATTCCACTGAACCTTGAGGTATGTGTTCTATCTAGCATATAAGGATAGGTTTTTCCTTGCATCCCGTAGGTGCATTATTAACCATATCTTTTTCCATCGCATTGCCTTAGGTTTGATCCCTCCAAGTTGCAACAATAGCCTTTCTCATTTGCACATCGTAACTTGTTTGGTAGTGCCTACCCTTTATCGATGCCCTAGTTAGCACTTGTCTTTGCCATCTGGGGCCCATGCTGTCTTTATTTGTAGGCTTGGGATGTTGAACTTATGCTTATATTGAAAAGGAAGGGGGGGCAGGGGGTTGGTGAATTAATATAATATACTTTTTACTTTAATTGAACATTCATCAATCATTCATTAACTTTAAACAATAAATGCATGCAAATTCAAATCATGGTACATAGAGTTTAACTTATCTTTATAAATGTCTGTAGGCATTGTTAACACTTTGTAAATTTTCTTGGCTGCAACAAAAAATCTTAGAGGTGACCACAAACCTACTTTTACACTTAAAGCTAGCCTTCTGCCAGTCCAGAGATGGCTCTCTCCTAACAATTTTTTAATCAATACAATGGCTAGGTTCCATGAGAACAAAAAGAGTATGAAATGGTTAGTAGGGATGAGAGGAACATCTATTGGGCATGGAGTCATAAGGGAAATCAATTTAAGGTTTTCAGAACTTGGTAGAAAACTTTTAATCTCAGAGACCAGACAACCAACTATTGCTAGACATAAAATCTTAAAAGATGGATAGATGAAAAATGAAACATTTAAAGTCACTCAGAGCATCCAGCTTAGATGCATTCTGCATAAACTTATCAGTCTGAAAATGAATATTTGAAACAAGATAGATACAGAGCATATGAAAAGTATTCTTGCATCAACAATTTTTCATTCAAACATAGAAGAATACAATTAATGATAAGAAAGAAAGAAAGCACATACACTAGGAACACTGACTACAACAAATGAACACATGAATCTCTGAGCAAAAGCTTCAAATACTTGTCTGTAGACCTTTCATTAATATTAAGGAAATATAACAAAACCAACAGTTTTGACTTTGTAAATTAATACTCCCTAACATAGGCTCCAATGGGGATGCTATCCTCACTGTGAGGTAGCAAAGAACCAACAGACAAGTGCCTTATCCCTTGGGCTTATTACAAGACTAAGAACTTATATAAAAACTCACACGCACTTGAATGGTTCAGAGTTATTTATATACAAGCTGAACTGAAATCAAACTAAAGTCAACCTTATAAATCTTAGGGCCTTCACCTCGGGCTTCAATCTCTTCAGAGTGTCATCCGCACCTGCAAACTTTAGAAATAAAATGAATATTTACAATGAAGTGAATAGATCGAATTGATTTCAGGTTAGGTAGTGTTTTAAGAACCTCCCATTTACTAGTCCTCCAACAAGAAGTTCTCTATCCAACTCCTCCAAAATGCAGACATTGTTTCCATGATAAGCAACGATCTTATAAGGTCCCTTCCAAACATGATCGAACTTTCCATGCTTTTCTTTTTCTTCATTTCGAGCATCCCACTTCAACACTTCATCATTAATATGGAAATCGACAACTTTGGCTCTCTTATCAAAAAATTTCTTCATCTTTTCCTGAAATATCTGAGTGTACCGATAGACCTCTTCTCTCATATGTTGAACATGAATCAATTGATTTATCCTTCTTTGAATGTCAGTGGGTTCTTCTTCTTTCTCCTGCATCAATTTCATGATTGACAGTCCCAAAGAAGTAGGAAATGTCACTTCTGTCCCATATACTAATTGGAATGGCGAAGTTCCAATTGATTTTTTAACACTGATTCTGTTTGCCCACAATGCAAATATCAACTTCTTATGCCAAGCCTTTTTGTTCTCATGCAGTAATTTCTTGATGATTCTGATTAAAATTTTGTTGGATGACTCATCCAATCCATTACTTTGAGGGTAATAAGCTGTAGAATGACTTAGTATTATGTTATAATCTTCACAGAATTTGACCATTCTCTTAGACTTGAAAACTGCTGCATCGTCAATCATGATCTTCCTAGGACATCCAAACCTGGAAAAAATGTTGTTTTCTAAGAATTGAATTATCACAACATCAATTGCTTGTCTTTTTGGCACAACTTCAATCCACTTGACGTTACACATCAAAATTCCCCACTTCGATAATGTCACATTCTCATTGTCGTAAGTGTCACACTTTTGTCGCAAGTGTCACATTCTCGTCATGTAAGTGTTGCATCATGAATGACACCATGTGAACACTTGATACAACCCCTAAAACATGTTAGAAGAAGCCCCATCATTTGAAAGTCGGAACAAAGTGTTTTTCTATGGGAATTAGTCATCTTGGCAACTTTTGGAAGATCAACGCTACCTTGCTTATATACAAGGAGCGCTAGTGCTCTTTGTCTATCTAGCAGGGAGTGTTGTAGCACTCTGTTACCCATTGTAAGGAAGCGTCGAATTGGTTGAGAAAATCTTGGAAGAAATCCCCCTTTTCTATAAGGACAACTATGGATGGATCGAGTTGGTTTGGATCGAATCTAACCCTCATGA
The DNA here is from genome assembly GCA_009831015.1 of Picea engelmannii. Classification (NCBI taxonomy): domain Eukaryota; kingdom Viridiplantae; phylum Streptophyta; class Pinopsida; order Pinales; family Pinaceae; genus Picea; species Picea engelmannii. Next base: position 1,149,597 of record ML778050.1, on the reverse strand, counting down.
TGCATCTAAGGGAGATATCACAATTGATGGAGTCATATCCTCAACTAATCCCAAATATAACCAAGGTGGTTGAGCCTCTCAAAGCCTATAAATGGAGGCATTCTCATGGTGAACAAGAGAAAAAAATAATAAACAAAGCATTGTTATTCTGATCGTGGATCTTTCGAGCAAGGGGTTGGACGAGGAGGACTTGGGGAGGCTGCTACAACATTATCTGAAGATTGTAAGTGTCTCTTTAAAGTTCTCATCAATATACTTGGCCTATTTCCTTCTAGTATGTGTTTACATGTACTTTTCTATGCTTGTTTTAATCTTTCATAGATAGATCGATTTTGTCTAATGCATTAGAGTAGGAGATAGTTGTTTGTCTCTTGTCATCCATTGTAGGTATTGTTCGGAAATCATGGATTTAAGAAACATTGACAAAGTTCGAAAGTGAGGTACATCATACTATCCCTCCTCCTCTCTTTTTCGATGGGCATAATTAATCTATAGGAATGGTAGTGTCCAAAGGTAGTTTTCTATCTTGGTAGAGGGGTCTGTACTCCAAGGGAAGATTCACCTATCCGCAGGGGAATTATTCCGTAACACTTAGTAAAATAGTATGTTGCAGTCAATATCCACTTATGCTGACCTGAAGATGTCAGATTAATTTCACCAATGAAATCAAGACCCCACTGCTGGAAGGGTGCCTCCACTGAAATGGGATATAAAGGCAATGGAAACAACTTCCTCTTTCCTTCAAAAATTTGACATTCATGACAAGCTTTCACACCCTTATACACATATGCAAATATTTTTGGCCAATAAAATCCTGTTATGAGAATTTTGTTCACAATTGTTTTCCAATAGTGATGTCCTCCACAATCACCTTGATGCAATTCTTTCATAATTTGTTGTGCCTCTTCTTCTAGTAAACAGTTTAATAAAGCTCCTCCTGGATCTTTCCAATACAAAAAACCATCTATGATACAGAGCTTAGCAGCTTTTAATTTCAAAAATTTGGCCTTAATCTTGCTTAGCTCTGGTGGTGCTTGTAAATTCTACAGAATATAAATTATATCACTATACCTGGGAGATGAAAGGAACTTTTGAGATACCTGAGGTGTTGGTTCTGCATCTATTGAAAAATTTGCAATGAAATTTATTCCCAAGAGATCAAAATTTGACTGAGCCATCAATTTTTCCAATCCTTGACCTTTGACCAACTTTGTTGGCTTTATTTCTAGATCATACTCCAACATAACTGCAATCCATTTTTCTCTTTTACCTTTAGGGTCTGGCTGAGTTAAAATGTCTTTGACTGCACTACTAGGAACATAAACAACAACATGAGAATGTAAGATATAAACCCTAAACTCCTTCAATACCTTCACCAGTGCATATGCCTGCCTCTCCATGATGTTACATTTCAATGCTGAATCTCTCAATGATTTACTGTAGAAGGCTATAGGCTGCTCCAAATTCTGCTCATTTTTCTGCAGCAAAATGCCTGCAATAGTATGTTCAGAGGCAAAGGAGAAAATCATAATATCTTTAGTCTAATCTGGGCTGATTAACATTGGTGCTTCAGAAATTGCTCTCTTTATGTCATCAAATGACCCCTTTGCTTCAACAATCCATTTAACTCGATTATCCTTTCTCAACATATGGGTGATGTATTTAATAGTTTCAACAAAGTTTGGTATAAACGTCCTTAGGAAATTTACTCTACCAAGAAAAGATTGCACTTCCTTTTTATTTCTAGGATTATCTATTTTCTGGATAAATGCTACTCTGCTTGGATCTATCTTGATTCCTTCTTTTGATATCACATGGCCCAAGAGATTCCTCTCTTGCATTGCAAAATTTGACTTCTTTGGATTCAAGGAAATACCAAACCTCCTGCACTTCAAAAAAACCTATTTCAAATGCTTCAAATGTTCATCATCTGAGCTAGAAAAAATTGTAATGTCATCCAAGTATATCACAATGAATTTATCCCTTTCTTTTGCAAAGGCTATATCCATAGCTCGTTGGAATGTTGCTCCTGCATTCATTAGCCCGAATGAGATCTTCACATACAGGAACATTCCCCAAGGTGTGGTAAAAGCTGTATTTTCTTGATCATCTGGGTGCACCATGATTTGATTATACCATGAATAACCATCTAACATTGACATTTTTTGTGATCCCACAAATTTCTGCAAAATGTAATCCATCTTTGGGAGAGGATAGTTGTCCTTCAAAGACATCATGTTCAAATTCCTAAAATCTACACACAACCTTATTTCTCGATTCTTCTTCTTGACAGGAACCGGGTTTTCCAACCACTTAGAAAACCTCAATGAAACAATACTATTTGCATCAAACAATTTTTTCACTTCTTTCTCAATCAAAGGCAAGAGCAATGGATTTATCCTTAGTTTATGTTTAAATGGTTTCTGATCTTCTTTGATTGAGATTGTATGCTGGATAATGTTTGTATCATAAACCTTCAAATATTCATAACTCCATGCAAACACATCTGAGAATTCCTTCATCAATTTAAGATACCTTTCTTTGTTTTTGGGAGTTAAATTCTTTGACAATTTGATGAGTCTTGGTTCCTTCTCAGTTCCAATGTTGCAGTCTTCTGCCTCACCTTCATTTGGAGTCACCTTTGGGTTTTTTTCCACATCATTATTATCAAACAACTTTTCAAGAGGAACCAAACCATTTGGGATGCAATTATTCTTCAATTGAATAATCTCCTTTCGAGCTATAACATTATGATAATCCTTTGAATTTGGAGTCATATTTGCATCTTCTTCTTCAACAAATTTTTTTTCTTCATCTACATGTGTACTGGAAAATTCATCTGAATTTTGAAGGAATCTAATTACTTGTTTATCATCTTCAAAGACCTACCCGTATTTGACATTGTCAGGGACTGATGGCCTGTGTTTGAATTCATTCTCATACTTTTTATTTGGATGAATAGGAATTTTAAAAACACTGGATGAGGTAGCTAAAGCATCAACAATCACGTTCTTCCCTCTGGGTATCAGTGATACATCATAATCTGCGAATCCTTCCAACAACTCTAGTATTGCATTCCCATATGCTCTCATTCTAAGGTGTTTAGTTTGGTAAATACCTTTAAATTGATTAATCACCAGTTCAGAGTCACCATGCACTACTATTCTCTTAGCTTTCAACTCTTTCAAAGCATTTAACCCCAAGATTAAAACCTCATATTCGGATACATTGTTTGTACAGTCAAAAGCTAGTTTGAAAGAACAAATTTTTAAAGCACCATTTGGAGGAACAATCCATACACCTGCCCCAACTCCTTCTTTACTGACAACTCCATCAAAATCCATATTCCACAATCGATCATCATCATTATCTACCCAATTTGAAATAAGCTCTTTCTGCAACTGCTCACCTTTCTTCTCTGAAATTTCTGGTTCATTCTCGCCCTCCTTTTCGAGACATAAATCATTATAAAAAATAGAAGCCCAATATCAGTATCAATAACATAGATATGGTGATTATTAGGTCTATCTGGGATACTTACCATATAAGATAATTGTTTTTCTCTGTATAATATTCTTTGTTTCCCAAACAATGGAATTGTAGCATATGATATATCCATTTGCAAAGTACCTATTGACACAAAGTTTATTTTTCCCTATCCTTGAAAACTAATGCTTTTTTTTCCCTAAGTCATGGAGCCGCCCTTAATCAAAAGAGAAGTCTAAGCTTTCCATTCTGTTTCGGGTTTTTGAGATTTGACTTTTTCCAAAGTATAAGTTTCAGATATCCTTTTTCTCGGTGCCGAAATCCCGAAAAGTTTTGACATATTGAAAAAGGGTTAAAGGGGGAGAATTAAAGGTTTTTCGTTACTTTACACAAAGCGCTTTTTAAATCCGTAATTAATTAGGTTCCTAAACATAGTTATCTTCCCCTTAATTTTTTGCAATTCAGGTTTTTCTCTATGCTGAAGCGCTTCGGAAATCTCAACCCCCAAACTCCCGATCCTTGTTTTACCGAAAAGTTAAAAGGTTAATTAATCATTAACCTATATTTATTTAAGTCCTAATATGTGTCTTAGCACCTCACTAATCTCTTCGCAATTTCGCGATTCGGGGATTGCTTGTGACTTATCCCTTGACAACAGGATCCCCGAAGTCCCGAAACGCGAAATCACGTTTTTTCTCTAAACAAGGTTTAGGTTTCAGGTTAATTCATTTTTAAAATAGGGTCAATGACAATTAATCCACCTTTCGCATTTTATAATTTGAGGAGGGTGGTGTTTTTCGAAACTTTACTTTCGAAATCGCCGATATACGACAGTATTAATAACAGATAAGTGAAGATATTTTTCGACATGAAAGTGTATCTCCAGGTATATCTTTCCATTAAAAGAGTATTAATTTTTCGTTTTCTGCGTCTGTACACTTGTTTTAATGCGAAATCGAAGGTTAATAACTCTTATTTTTCGAACTTCATAAGTTATCCCTTACATCTGCAACGATTCACGCTTTCCTGGTTTTAAACACATTTCTTTGTGAATAGATATCTGATATAGCATTGATATCATGGAACCTAAGAAGGTACCTAGGAAAATCAAAGAGGTTGCAGAAGGCTCAAGTCCAGATGGAGACGTCATATCTGATACAACACCGCATGCCATCGATTCCATAAAATCCCGGAGAAAGATCTTCGAGACTCTGGATTACAAAATAAAAAATTTCCCTCATGACGTCGACAACAAGCTTCAGGATATAGCGGAGTCTGAGCTCCACAAGATAGCTACATGACCACGACTTACAACTTATAATGACATGATTAGTTGGGCCTTAGAGCGAACTGATGTAAAGACAAGGAGCATTCTGGACAGCCGAGGGGTTGTCATTGGTTCTTTCAGACCAGAACATGTACAAGTAATGTATAAATTATCTCCCAGTCCCAAGTATGTTTATAATCAAGATTTTGTGAGTAATTTTCAGAGGAAAGAATGTTTCAAGGCAGACCAAACCTATCCTGACATCATCAAAGAATGGTGGAGAAACGAGGGAAAGTTCAGGGCTGACACCCATGGTGTTTACGCCACAACCTCATTGAACGAGTATATGATTTATGTAGCAATGATGTTGTGTAGACTTTTTGGTAAGAAAAGTCCCACCCATTTCCCTGCAGAATGGGTACCGCTTTTACATGAGGCAATAGAGGGTTACAGTTTTAATTGGGATAAGATTCTATCTGATAACATGGCAAAGGAGGTCATGGAATATTAGACTGCTAGAGAAAAGGGCCGACCGGTATCTTTTTACATGTTGGCATACCTCATGGATGCTATATGCTTCTCAACTCCTTTCCCTCTGATGAATTGGAGTTGGAATCCGACTTACCCGGACCCAATTCATGAATATCATTCCAAGCTTTGGGAAGAAAACTCCAAGGACTCATTCTATGAAATTTTTCATTTTGTGTTAATACCACTACACCAGATGTTGTACGACTGCTTGCCTCCCCATATTTCAGAATTGGTAGCAGGAAATCTCACAACAATCGCTGATTGGTTTATAGAAGAGAATTTTTCATACATTAGAGTTTTTAGGTGCTCGATTCCTCCACATGCCCTCCCGAAATTCCTCCCTGATAGATTGGTATGCAGGGAGGTGGCTCATCAAATTGTTACAGGTGGAATAAGGATAGAATTGAAAACGGCTCAAAAGAAATTTTGGCCAGCTTTTCCCGTTCAGATTGGAAAATTCTCATTGCTCAACTTAGGTCATGCCAAAGTTGAAGCAGGGACACTGGAAGAAGTTAAATTGATAAACCTCGAGCATAGGAAGCATGATCCTTACCAATTAGTGGGAAAACACATGTCCCATTGTAATATGAAGGCTTATGAGCATGAGGAGTCCCCTTGTGACGGCCTGCTCAAGGGAACTAAGACCTATGAGGAAATATTACAAAGAGTACAGGCACTGCCATCTGACTTACAAATTAGCTTCCAGACCTTCCAGAGGCACAGACGGAGCAGTCTCCCCAATGTGTTGCAGGGAGAAGCAATTGCCCTTCCTCAGGAACAAGAAGATGCTCCTCTAGGTTTCGGGAAAGAAACACAAGATAAAGCCAATCCTGAAGAATTTACTCAGGGGGCGGAAGACTCTTTACAAACTGAAGAGACCTTACAGACAGAAGGTCCAAATACAACCTTACAGACAAAAGATCTAGAGACAGAAGCAAAGAGGAGGCCCAGGACACCTCCCAAAATCGGCAAGTCTACTCCTCCTTCATCACCTGTTGTCGATGTCATTATATCGGAGACCATGGGAGGAACAAGGTATACAGAGTTAGGAAGCCCCATAACTTCCTTAACCCCTCTACAATCCACCTTTGGATTCCCACAGATGGGAGCTATATATGTAAGTGACCTCACCCCAATTTCCAGGGATGAAATCCCTCCTTCAGATTAATTTTTCAGCAGGAAAAGGAAAGCTATTGTAAAGCAAGAAATGCATATGAGAGAAGGGGGTATGGTGAAGAAGCATAGGGTCTTAATTGATGGTCAGAAATTGGAAGAGGAGGATTTTGCTACAGAGATAACAGGCTCTATGGGAGCCATGGCCACGACAAACCTTTTTACTGTGGAAAACATGAAAACAAGGATAAAAAAAAGTAATCACATGATAGCTCAACTGCAGGACTAGTTAAAAAATGCTGAGAAGAATACCAGAAAAGAAGTAAATAAAAGTCTGGAATAGGCCAAAGCTGCTGAAAAACATGACATTCAGTCACTTAAAGCTAGCCTTGATGAAATGAACCGGAAAATACAAGCGAGTCAGGTGCAAGTTTCTCAACAAAGGGAGATTGTAAATCAGTTGCAGGTTAAGTTAAGTCTGACAGAAGGCCGGGTCGTGGATTTAAAATCTTTCCAAACCTTTTCATTAGAAATTCATACAAAGATAGAAGCTGAAAAACAACAATTGATCTCCAAAATAGAGATCATCCAACATTATTTTCAAGAGGTAAGAAGATTTCTCGATAATATTGTTTCACTGGAAAAAGAAGCTAAAGCAGTGAAGAATACCTTTCAGAAAGCTATCACATGTTCAGGGAATAGGGAGGTGCCAATAGATTTAAAACTTTCTGTCACAGAAAAGATAAGAGGAGACATTATGCTAAAGGCATGGGAAGCAAATATAGTTGAGAACAAGAGGTTGGGTAAAGAAATCAAAGATGACTGTGAAAGAATCTTTGATTCTTTGGATAAACGAGCATTGGGAGTTGGAAGGAATGATTGCTCCGAACTACTAGAGCAAATAAATATTGTGAAACAACGGTTAGACTACAAAGAGAGTTTACAGGAGGTTCAGGCAGAAATTTCACAATTGAGAGAAATTAATACGGACCAGATAGACAGATGGCTGGTACAACCTAATTGGAAATTGCAAATGATCAGGTTTGTCGATAAAAGTTTTGAAGATCAGTTTTCGAAGGTACAGAGAAAGTTTTACTTTCTTTGAAAATAAAGATCTTCTGACACCACCCAGGATTTTTGTTCTCTTTTTAGAGAAGTGCGTTAAATGTACAACTTCAAAAGAGGGAGAGACTTCAACAAAAAAGTGAAGTCTCGTTCGGAAATTTACACTTTTGAAATGGTAAACAGATGGAAAGTTAATCATGCAACGGTTAATGTTGCAGTTTTGTAACTATTTTTCTTTCTTTTTCCTAAAATGTAGGCGATCACTAACTATCAAGTAGTGACGATCTTGTATAAATAAATAAAAAGAAGATCACACTAAGGCTCTTTTTTTTCTTCTCTCTAAGAGAGGCATTGTGACGAAGACATCAAGAGAAACTCTGAATTAATAGAAAAGTAGATTGAAGATTCTAGATTTTGTCAAGTCTAAGTTATGTGTTCCCTTGTCTTTTCATCTTTCTCTCATGTATTTATATTAATGAATGCCTGACCACAATTTAGTACAACCTCTACCGTGGAAATAAATTATTCTTGTTATCTAGGTCATTTACAGTTTTTCCTCTGTATCGGTTATCAACCGATATAAGACTTGCAAATGTTTGGATTACAATATCATATGTTTCATTAATATCTTTCTTTTTTCAAATCTCCTATTATAAAGTGAGATTCTTCTTAATTTGATGCCTCACCTTGTTAATAGTTATGTGTTTTTTCTTCATATCATACATGTCTCCCTTCTTTTAAGTTTTAACTCAGATACAAGAAACAACCTTTGATTTACTCATCTCATTAATTTGTGTTTCTAAACCGTTCTCTTTACTCTGTGGATTAGAGATAATTAAGCCTGAAAAGAAAGCACAGATCTATATCTCCCTTACCTTATATCCCTCATGACAGTACCAGTTACAAGGAAACCTAATGTCGAACCCGACCTTT
>ML778050.1:1107481-1136493 GCA_009831015.1 Picea engelmannii | reverse complement strand
GGCCATGAGGATGGGTGAACTGAAAAGGGAGCGGGCGGGGTCAGAAATTTTTGCAGAAAAATGATATGGATGAATGTGATAAGGGAGAAGAGATGAATCTAATGGAATAGGTCTCAAATAATGGTGAAAAAATTTCCAGACTACTGCGGGGTTATACTTTGGTCTGAAGAATGCTCTAGTGCTGAAATCCCCAAATTCTGAACCAGAGAGAAATGTGTATTTACTTAGCAACCTGAACACAGATGCACATAAATAGATCTCGCCAGTTTAATTTGTTTATGTTTATGTTCCCCAACGGTTAGGTATTCAAGGGTTCTACAAACAAGGGTTTGCCCTGTGCTATAGCTCTCTGATATACGTGCGAGGTCCAACAGTAGTACTCGGCCCAATATCTCAGGGCACTAACTAAGGAGGATAGACCGTACCCTTAGCTGTACTACCCGACTACCCAGGTACTAGAGAGTATCTTCCCGAGTGTTGTTCTCGGTGACACTATAGCAGTCCGACGGCCGATAGGTTTATCTAAAGAGGGCTTCAGGAAATCTAGGCTGATCCGTACACAGGTGCTGTCTGATGCGCTACCACTCGAAGGGGTACCAACAGGGGTTACAAGGGTGACCAACAGATGTGCGCTTAAGAACCACTTGTATTTCCTGCGTGTATGAATCCCTCAACCGCGGGTTTATGCACGTAACGACAGATCTCTGTGACTTAAAGACGTCGGAATACGTCTCTACCCTGAAAAAAATACCCACAATTTCTGCCAAGGAAAGTGCTCTGATACCACTTGCAAGATACCAGATATATAAAATATGCAGATCAGAAATAAAATGCTAGAAATGGCAGAATAATAGTAAAATATCCAACATAATCTTCACAATACACATAAATGATATAACAATAGAAATAGAAATAACACTTTGATTCAAAAAATAATGTTCACAAGCCTCTTCGAGGGGGCAACCTCCAATCGAGCAACGCTCTGTTACAATAATCTCCAAGCTAGGGTTCTCATACCCTCGACCCTTATTTATACTAAATATGTCTATTAAGAGAAGCATCCAGAGAAAGATCCTTCTAGAAGTGGAAGCTTCTATTAGGTCTTCTTACATCCGCCTTATTCTATTTTATTGAAAGGCCTTATTAATATTGAACTTTATTACATCCGAATACATTGATCTACCTATGTGCAGGTTAGGACCTTAACCAAGGGCGATTTAACGGCAACTGAAAACATAAATTTTTTGATCAGTTTGCTGACATTCTCGGATTAGAACACGAGGATGTATATTCTAGACTCTTGGTTCAAACTTTTGAGGGGCAAGTGAGAACCTGGTTTCGAGGTCTACCAGTCGGATCAATACCTTCATATGAGGAACTTGAAAATGCATTTATCAGATAGTGGGGTGAACAGAAAGACCATCTCTATTATCTAACTGAATTCAGAGCTCTGCGAAAGAAAAACTCTGAATCAATCCTCGAGTTCACCCAACGGTTCAAAAAATTATATAATAAGATCCCAACCGAGGTTAAACCCTCACAACCTGCAGCAAAAGTGACTTTTGCTGGTGCTTTTGATCTCGACTTCGCCCTTTTACTAAGAGAGCGAAGATCAGTCGATCTCACCAAGATGCAAGATGATGCCTTGGAAATTGAGTCTAACATGATGGCATCAGGGAAGCTCAAAGCCAAATTTGAGACTGGAAACAAAGAAATAAGGAGACACAGGGAGCAAGGAGGGCCCTTCGGATTAGGGAGAGCCTCAGAAGATAAAATAGACGATATGGCTAGAATTATCAAAGAACTTTCAAACAAAATATCGAGAATGGAACTGGATCAAGCTAAAAATGAACATTACCCTAGAAAAGAGTTCCGAAAAAACCCAAATCCTCAAAACCATCCAAAACAAGTTAAGCATGAAGATCAAAAAATCCAAACCCCTTTTAAAAGTGAAAAATTTATAGGAGGGAAGGATGATGAAGATTTTGAGGAGTTAGAAGAGGATATGAACAATCTTGGTGATGACTGCTTACAACCTTATATAACGGTACATGAGTACGAAAAGTCTCTCACTACAGAGCATCAGATTGAAAGAAATAAGAACAGTAGTGTTCCTGAAGATTCAACTTATCATGGAGTAGTTGATGGTATAGTGGCCGAGCTCCACCAAAAGTACAACCTAAGATCTAGGAACACAAGTTCCACAACTGCTCCAGTTAAAAAGATACTACCAAGGATTGAAACTGACCAATCGTTTGCAAAAAGCACTGAAAAACAACCCGTTAACGTACCACCAATCAAAACAAAGACAATGGAAACACCACCCTTAAGCACACAGAAAATGAACGCCCATGTTACCGAAACGAAGGCCCCCCAACCCAAGAAAGCTGAAAAGAAAGGGTTGGATACTCAAACCACGGAAATTGACAAAACCGTGGGAAGTTTTAATCTGGAAAATGAAATCAATAAGATTAAAATCCCTATTCCCCTTGTTGAATTGGCCAAAAACCCAATATACCGAAAACAAATTGCTAAAATGATTAATTTTCGGAAAATGAAAGTCAGGCCGATGCCATCAACCTAGAAGATGATAAGCCCAACATAGTTTTCGGCCCACATTTTGAAGGTGCTAGAGACACCGTTGCCCCTTTCTACATCACTTTGATAGTGTTTGATCATCTGCTCCATAATTGCATATTAGATTCTAGAGCCTCTCACAATGTAATGCCTAAGGCTATCATGGACAGACTCGACCTAGAAATCACCAGGCCTTATGGAGATTTATATTCGTTTGACTTAAGGAAAGTGAAGTGTTTAGGCATGATAAAGGACTTAGTCATAAATCTTGCACATGTACCTACAAAGAGTGTTTTAATGGATGTGGTTGTCGCTTTTATACCTCCGAAGTACAACATGCTCTTGTCTCGATCATGGGGTGCTAAACTTGGAGGCTCTCTTCAACTTGATATGATGTATGCAACGATTCCAGTTTTCAAAGGTCAGTTCACTCATTTGTACAAGGAAACCAGATTAGCGTTTACTGTTAGTGATCCTCTAAGCCCAAATAATTACCCTGTATATATTGCTGATCAGTATTTAGGTAATTGTATATTATCTATAGATGATGATGTTGATGCTTGTGTAGAAGAAAATTGCACAGGAAATAAAAAAGAAAAGGAACAAATAGAACAAGATGTATATAGCACTGGTGTGTGGAAAATGTTTTTTTGACGATGTCTCATCTTATCTTGGATGGAGTAATTTTTGTAGCACCTGATAACCAATTCATTATCCCTTTCTCTTATAGGTTGCAGTGGAACGTTGAACACACTAATAACGTTTGTGAATACAAAGCTCTAGTTTTAGGATTAGAGGCTGCTAGGAGGATGAAAATTAAAAACTTGGATTTTTTTGGTGATGCAGAGTTAATTGTGAAGCAAGTCAATCACTAATACCAGGCCAAACATCCTAGATTAAGGTCTTATTGAAATTGTGTTTGGGACCTAATTGAAATTTTTTTCTCTTCTATTAATATTGACTCCATTCCGAGAGCTGAAAATCAACAGGCGGATTTCTTAGACAAAGTTGCCTCGAATTTCACACCTCCCACTGCTTTTAAGCTCAAATACCACATACAAATGAGACATAGGCCTTCCATTCCCAATAACATACAACATTGACAAGTTTTTGAGGATGACGAACAACTCATAATTTTTTTGGAAACGATAGACGATTTTGCCGAAATGCATGCTGACCAAGAAAACTAGAATGATCCTATTTGGATCATGTAGGGAGGAGAAGGCCCCCAAGAGTTCCAAGATAAAATTGCAAATCACCGTATGCTGGTTTTGAAAAATAATCAAGTACCCAAGGGCTTGATTCCTCTAGAAATACTCTTTAATCATGATGACATCCCTTTGAAGGCTACCTTACAGCCTCAACCCGAGGAAGTCGAAGATTGCAACATAGGTGCCAAAGAGAGTCCCAGGTTAGTTAAATTATCCAGATATCCGTCTCCCGAAATCAAGAGTAAATATGTTGAATTGCTTAAAAATTACAAATATGTTTTTGCCTAGTTCTATGACGAGTTGAGAACTTATGACACGACTATAATGGAACATAAAATTCCATTAAAACTAAGGGTCAAACCTTTTAGGCAGAAACTCAAAAAGATTAACCCTATCCTTTTACCAATGATAGAAAAAGAGGTCAAAAAACTCCTGGATGCTAAAATTATAGTTCCACTGAGATATTCTGAGTGGGTAGCTAACTTAGTCCTAGTAAGAAAGAAAAACAACGAGATCAGACTGCGCATCGATTTCAGAAACTTGAACCGGTCATCACTCAAAGACAACTACCCATTACCTAAGATGGATCATGTGTTAGAAAAAGTAGTTGGAGCTAACAAAATGTCTATGATTGATGGTTTTTTAGGATACAATCAGATCACAGTGCACCAGGATGATAAAGAAAAAACTGCTTTCACTACCCCTTGGGACAATTTTATGTACGATAAAATGCCTTTTGGTTTGATGAATGCAGGAGACACTTTTCAATGAGCCATGGATATTGCTTTCATGGGTGAGAGATATAAGTTCGTTGTTATCTATCTTGATGACCTACCTGTTTTCTCCAAATCTGATGCAGAACATCTAATGCACCTTAAACAAACCTTTGAAAAATGCCGAAAGTTTGGTTTGTCACTCAATCCCAAGAAATCCCATTTCGCAATGCACGAAGGTAAACTCTTGGGCCATATCGTGTCTAAGGATGGGATCAAAATAGATCCCAAAAGGGTTGAATCAATAGATACAATAAATTTTCCTAGAAATGTAAAAGAAATTCAGTCTTTTTTTAGGAAACATAAATTTCTTGAGGAGATTCATCCCTAACTTTGCCGAAATTGTGAAATTGATAACAGATATGCTCAAAAAATATAGTGAAGTGAAATGGATGAGCGAAGCCAAAGCCTCCTTTCAATGCACCAAGAAAGTAATAAGTGAAGCACCAGTCCTGGCCAGTCCAGATTACACAAAATAATTCTTAATTTTTTCTTTTGCTTCAGAGCATACTATAACAACTGTATTGTTACAAAAAAATGAGGAAAATTTTGAGCGACCTATTGCGTTTTTTAGCAAAAGTCTCAGGGATGTCGAGTTGAAATATGACATTTTGGAGAAACAAGCCTATGCAATGGTGAAATCCATCAAATCTTTCAGAACTTACATGTTGCACTCAAAATTCATTGCTTACGTGCCCTTTAGCTTTGTTAAAGATATCCTGGTGCAACCAGACAACGATGGAAGAAGAGGCAGGTGGTTAGCTAAGATCCAAGAGTTTGACCTAGAAGTCAAACCAACTAAAATTATTAAAGGTCAAGGTTTGGACAAATTGCTTGCCGAATCGAACTTAAAAGCACTAGGGATAAATCAGCTGCAACAAACCGAGGGATTTCTAGAAATAGACGAGCTTGATGCCACTGTACCTATAACCAAAATTCAAGACAAGTTTTCTACTTTGGCCTGGTATTGCGACGTCATCCATTACCTACTTACACTCAAATGTCCGACTGAGTTAACCTCGTCTAAGGCTAGGACGTTGAAGTTGCATGCTGTAAAATACTGTATCATAAATGCAAAATTGTATTGGAGAGACCCTTTAGGTTTCCTACTGAGGTGTTTAGTCGAAACTAAAACAGAAGGCGTTATAGATGAATTCCATGTTGGGGTATGTGGAGGACATCATGCATGGTGAGAAATAACTTATAATATCTTAAGAGCCGGATAATACTGACCCAAATTGTTTATAGAAGTGAACACTAGAGTTCAAAATTGTGTCCCTTGTTAGTTATTCATAGGAAAACAGAAGATCCAAGATTTTCCCCTTATGTCAGTTAAGACGGAAGCCCCATTTCAACAATGGGAACTTGATTTTATTGGAGAAATTCATCCACACTCCAGTGCGCAACACAAATGGATCATAACAACTACTGATTACTTTACTAAATGGGTGGAAGCTATCCCCACAAGAAATGCAACCGATTCGATAGTAATCAGTTTCTTGGAAGATAATATTTTGTCCAGATTCGGGTGTCCTCGAAAGATAATCACTGATAATGCACAAGCTTTTAAATCATTGGCCATGATAAATTTTTGCCAAAAATATAACTTCATACTAGGACACTCCACCGCTTACTATCCACAAGGTAATGGTTTGGCTAAATCATCTAACAAAAGCCTGATTACCGTGATAAAAAAGGTTTTAATGAAAAACAAGAAAGCATGGCATATACATCTAAAATATGCATTATGGGCCAACAGAATAAGTACAAAAAGGTCAATTGGAACTTCCCTTTTCCAGATGGTAGATGGCACCGATGTCGTTTTACCAATAAAATTAGCTTTTCCGGTGATGAAGCTCTGGCAGGATTTGAATGAAGAACCCAATGATGTTACCAGAAGGATAAAGCAGCTAGTCGAAGTTCAACAAAACAGGACCGAAGTAAATGAAAGGTTACAAAGATATCATGATAAAATGAAGGCCTTGTTTGATCAGAAAGCTAAATATAGAGAATTCCTCCCTGGTGACTTGGTCTTGAAATGGAAAGCCAGGAAAGAGGATGCTAGAAAACATGGCAAATTTGATCCAATCTAGTTCGACCCATATAGGATTTCAGCCTCGGAAGGAAAAAACTCTTGGTTATTAGTAAACCTAGATGGAGACATCCTCAATGCCCCTGTGAATGGGCAACATCTTAAACACTTCATGCAATAATGTTTTTGTAAAAATTCTCATTGTACATATCGGTTTGTTTCATGTTTTTTGTATAGTTTTCTTTGTCAAAAATGAAAAAAAATAAAAAAAGAGAAGGGGATTTCTTTTCATGACGTTTCCTAACGATTATAATCTATGTTATTCGTAGGGAGAATTTATCATGAGACAACAAACTCGAAGTACTGATAGGTGACTTGTACATGTATTCTTATTAAGTGTCTCATAAAAGACAAAGGTAATCAACAGGTAAACCTTGGACTAGTAATATAAGATCTAATAAAGGTATGAAATCCCATTTCAAAATTCGAGTAGAAATTCCCTAAGAAATACGAATGATTTCATTTAAAAAAAAAGGGGGGGGGGTGGTAAAAAAGACTAATTAAGAAAGTCTCTGAGAACAGTCACATGTATAAATTTGTTATAATTAACCCCTTTACCCCCCTTGACCACAGTAAATCCTTTTCCCACTTTATCATGAAGGTCCTATCTTAAAGTTTCCTAACAACAGAGGGGTCTCGCTCTGGTCTCGAAAACTCTTGAACAAAAATCTCAAGAAAGAGAGTGGGTTGTGTTCTTAAGTTCTTTGACTTTAGCTGGATTACAAACATGTCTAGGTTAATTCTGACCTTACTAGTTATTCTAACAAGAAAAATTGGTTAGTTTTGTTCAAGGAAGTTCCCTGGACCAAAGGTCAAAAGTTTCCCTTAAGGAGTTCTTCAAATCCCATGATTGTTGAAGGCGGAGGAGAAGATTGACCCAGAGCTATTTAAATGAGTTGACAGGGTTTGATTTTTTTTTTTTTCAGACATATATCTTCCCGAGTATATTGTATATGCATTGATTGCCCCCACCTCAGAAATATAAAAGAATAAATACAGACAGATGGTGAAAGGAAATTCAATATTGATTGCCCCCATCTAGTCCAAAGAGATGAAGAAAGGAAATTCATTTTATTGATTGCCCTCATCTCAACATTTAAATGCTTGAAAATAATGAAGTTGTGAAAGGAAATTCAATATGGGAAGTCATATAACTTCACTGGGGTACTGAACAGGCTCGCTGGCAGTGAAGCAATATCCTCGTATCTGATAAAAGCTGTCATACATGAATTACAAGAAGTTCTGGTGATTTCTTTTCCTTTCAGCTGAATTTTATCATAGGTTTCAGAGATATCCTTGCCGGACACAACACAAATACTTACCTTGATATAAACAAAATCACATGAAACCTGATAGGATGATTAGTTTGGTCTTGATTATCTTACGCATCTTTGAGCTCAGTTTTAGGAGAAGAAGCTTATTGAAAATCCCGCTCAAGATAGTCATATTTTTGGTCTTGAAGAGATTTTCATTTTAATGTCGAGATCCTACTCTGGTGTTTCACGAAGCTAAAACTACTGACTCCATTTCCCAATGAAGGCACTCGGTCTACATGTTCTTCCCGTCCCAGAAGGAGATGATATCCCTAGATGGAGCCTAATGTTGACACGAAGTTTATTTTTCCCTATCCTTGAAAACTAATGTTTTTTTTTTCCTAAGTCATGGAGCCGCCCTTAATCAAAAGAGAAGTCTAAGCTTTCCATTCCTTTTCGGGTTTTTGAGATTTGGATTTTTCCGAAGTATAAGTTTTAGATATCCTTTTTCTCGGTGCCGAAATCCCGAAAAGTTTTAACATATTAAAAAAGGGTTAAAGGGGGAGAATTAAAGGTTTTTCGTTACTTTACACAAAGCGCTTTTTAAATCCGTAATTAATTAGATTCTTAAACATAGTTATCTTCCCCTTAATATTTCACGATTCGGGTTTTTCTCTATGCTGAAGCGCTTCAGAACTCTCAACCCTCAGACTCCTGATCCTCATTTTACTGAAAAGTTAAAAGGTTAATTAATCATTAACCTAGATTTATTTAAGTCCTAATACGTGTCTTAGTGCCTCACTAATCTCTTCACAATTTCACGATTCGGGGATTACTTGTGACTTATCCCTTGACGACAGGATCCCCGAAGTCCCGAAACGAGAAATCACATTTTTTCTCTAAACAAGGTTTAAGTTCCAGGTTAATTCATTTTTAAAACAGGGTCAATGACAATTAATCCACCTTTTGCATTTCAGAATTTGAGGAGGGTAATGTTTTTCAAAACTTCACTTTCGAAATCGCCGATATACGACAGTATTAATAATAGATAAGTGAATATATTTTTCGACATGAAAGTGTATCTCCAGGTATATATTTCCATTAAAAGAGCATTAATTTTTCATCGTCTGCATCTGTACACTCATTTTAATGCGAAATTGAAGGTTAATAACTCTTATTTTTCGAACTTCATAAGTTATCCCTTACATCTGCAGCTATTCACGCTTTCCTAGTTTTAAACACATTTATCTGTGACCAGATCTTTGATATAACACTGATATCATGGCACCTAAGAAGGCACCCAGGAAAATCGAAGAGGTTGCAGAAGGCTCGAGTCCATATGGAGACATCATATTTGATACAAAACCACATGCCATTGGTTCCATAAAATTCTGGAGATAGATCTTCGATATTTTGGATTACGAAATAAAAAATTTCCCTCATGACACCGACAACAAGCTTTGGGATATAACGGAGTCTGAGCTCCACAAGATAGCTACACGGCCATGAATTACGGCTTATAATGACATGATTAGTTGGGCCTTAGAGAGAATTGATGTAAATATGAGGAGCATTCTGGATAGCGGAAGGGTCGTCATTGGTTCTTTCAGACCATAACATGTTCAAGTAATGTATAAATTATCTCCCAGTCCCAAGTATGTTTATAATCAATATTTTGTAAGTAATTTTCAGAGGAAATAATGTTTCGAGGCAGACCAAACCTATCCTAACATCATCAAAGAATGGTGGAGAAACGAGGGAAAGTTCAGGGCTGACACCCATGGTGTTTACGCCATAGCCTTGTTGAACGAGTATATGATTTATGTAGCAATGATGTTGTGTAGACTTTTCGGTAAGAAAAGTCCCACCCATTTCCCTGCAGAATGGGTACCGCTTTTACATGAGGCAATAGAGGGTTACAATTTTAGTTGGGATAAGATTCTATTCGATAACATGGAAAAGGAGGTCATGGACTATCAGACTGCTAGATCAAAGGGCCGTCTGGTATCTTTTTACATGTCAGCATACCTCATGGATGCTATATGCTTCTCAACTCCTTACCCTTTGATGAATTGGATTTGGAATCCGACTTACCCGGACCCAATTCATGAATATCATTACAAGCTTTGGGAAGAAAACTCCAAGGACTCGTTCTATGAAATTTGTCATTTCGTGGTAATACCACTACACCATATGTTGTACGACTGTTTGCCTCCCCGCATTTCAAAATTGGTCGCAAGAAATCTTAGAACAATCACTGACTAGTTGATAAAAGAGAATTTTTCATACATTAGAGTTTTTAGGTGCTCGATTCCTCCACACGCCCTCCCAAAATTCCTCCCTGACAGAATGGTATGCAGGGAGGTGGCTCATCAAATTGTTATAGGTGGAATAGGGATAGAATTGAAAACGGCTCAAAATAAATTTTTTCTATCTTTTCCGGTTCAGATTGGAAAATTCTCATTGCTCAACTTAGGTCATGACAAAGTTGAAGCAACGGTGATGGAAGAAGTTAAATTGATAAACCTCAAGCATAGGAAGCATGATCCTTACTAGTTAGTGGGAAAACACATGTCCCACTGTAATATGAAGGCTTATGAGCATGAGGAGTCCCCTTGTGACGAACTGTTCAAGGGAACTAAGACCTATGAGGAAGTATTACAAAGAGTATAGGCACTGCCGTCTGACTTACAAATTATCTTCCAGACCTTCCAAAGGGACAAATGGAGTGGTCTCCCCAAAGTGCTGTAGGGAGAAACAATCACCCTTCCTCAGGAACAAGAAGATGCTCCTCTGGGTTTCGGGAAAGAAACACAAGATAAAGCCAATCTTGAAGAATTTACTCAGGGGGCGGAAGACTCTTCACAAACTGAAGAGACCTTACAGACAGAAGGTCTAGAGATAGCCTTACAACTAGAATATCCAGAGACAGAAGCAGAGAGGAGGCCTAGGACACCTCCCGGAATCAGTAAGTCTACTCCTCCTTCATCACCTATTGTCGATGTCATTATACTGGAGACCATGGGAGGAACAAGGTCTACAGAGTTAGGAAGCCCCATAAATTCCTTAACCCCTCTATAGTCCACCTTTGGATTCCCACATATGGGAGCTATATATGTAAGTGACCTCACCCCAATTTCCAGGGGTGAAATCCCTCCTTCAGATTAATTTTCCAGCAGGAAAAGGAAAGCTATTGTAAAGCAAGAAATTCATATGAGAGAAGGGGGTATGGTGAAGAAGAATAGGGTCTTAATTGATGGTCAGAAACTGGAAGAGGAGGATTTTTCTATAGAGATAGCAGGTTCTATGGGAGCCATGGCCATGACAAACCTTTTTACTGTGGAAAACATGAAGACAAGGATAAAAAAAGTAATCCCATGATAGCTCAACTGTAGGATTGGTTAAAAAATGCTGAGAAGAATATCAGAGAAGAAGTAAATAAAAGTCTGGAGCAAGCCAGAACTGCTGAAAAAAATGAAATTCAGTCACTTAAAGCTAGCCTTGATGAAATGAACCGGAAAATACAAGCGAGTTAGGTGCAAGTTTCTCAACAAAGGGAGCTTGTAAATCAGTTGCAGGTTAAGTTAAGTCTGACAGAAGGCCGGTTCATGGATTTAAAATCTTTCCAAACCTTTTCATTAGAAATTCATACAAAGATAAAAGTTGAACAACAACAATTGATCTCCAAAATAGAGATCATCCAACGTTATTTTCAAGAGGTAAGCAGATTTCTCGATAATATTGTTTCACTCGAAAAAGAAGCTAAAGCAATGAGAAATACCTTTCAGAAAGCTGTCACATGTTCCAGGAATAAGGAGGTGCCAATAGATTTAAAACTTTCTGTCACAGAACATATAAGAGGAGACGTTATGCTAAAGGCATGGGAAGCGAATATAGTTGAGAACAAGAGGTTGGGCAAAGAAATCAAAGATGACTGTGAAGGAATATTTGATTCTTTGGATAAACAAGCATTGGGAATTGGAAGAAATGATTGCTCTGAACTACTAGAGAAAATAAATATTGTGAAACAACGTTCAGACTACAAAGAGAGTTTACAGGAGGTTTAGGCAGAAATTTCACAATTGAGAGAAATTAATACGGACCAGATAGACAGATGGCTGATACAACCTAATTTGAAATTGCAAATGATCAGGTTCGCTGATAAAAGTTTTGAAGATCATTTTTCGAAGGTATATTGAAAGTTTTACTTATTTGAAACTAAAGATCTTTCAACACCACCCAAGATTTTTGTTCTCTTTTTAGAGAAGTGTGTTGAATGTACAGCTTCAAAAGAGGAAGAGACTTCAACAAAAAAGTGAAGTCTCGTTCAGAAACTTACACTTTTAAAATGGTAAATAGATGGAAAGTTAATCATGCAACGGTTAATGTTGCAGTTTTGTAACTATTTTTCTTTCTTTTTCCTAAAATGTAGGCGAGCACTAACTATCAAGTAGTGACGATCTTGTATAAATAAAGAAAAAGAAGATCACACAAAGGATTTTTTTTTTTCTTCTCTCTAAGAGAGGCATTGTGACGAAGACATCAAGAGAAACTATGAATTAATAGAAAAGCAGATTGAAGATTCTGGATTTTGTCAAGTTTGAGTTATGTGTTCCCCTGTCTTTTCATCTTTCTTTCATGTATTTATATTAATGAATGCCTGACCAAAATTTAGTACAACCTCTACTGTGGAAATAAATTATTCTTGTTATCTAGGTCATTTACAATTTTTCCTCTGTATCGGTTATCAACCGATATAAGACCTGCAAATGTTTGGATTACAATATCATATGTTTCATCAATATCTTTCTTTTTTCAGATCTCCTATTACAAAGTGAGATTCCTCTTAATTTGATGCCTCACCTTGTTAATAGTTATGTGTTTTTTCTTCATATCATAGATGTATCCCTTCTTTTAAGTTTTAACTCAGATACAAGAAACGACCTTTGATTTACTCATCTCATTAATTTGTGTTTCTAAACTGTTCTCTTTACACTGTGGATTAGAGATAATTAAGCCTGAAAAGAAAGCACAGATCTATATCTCCCTTACCTTATATCCCTCATGACAGTACGAGTTACAAGGCAGTCTAATGTCAAACCCGACTTTTCATATCAAACCAGTATTGCTCTAAATTTATTTAACACCATCTTGCAAACAACAAATAACCGGGCTGAGTTAGAACGTTCCTGGGCCGCAATTGAGAGAGATATAAACGTTCAGGAAAACTGGGAATTTTGACAGATATAGTTGAGAAACCAACTTTAATCTTTCTCTTTTAATTGTTATCTTTTCTGTCCTCTGTTCCCACTACCTTTCGGATGCCTTGACAATATACTTTAGAGCCTTAAAGTATAAACTCAGGAACAACAATACCCTTTAGTTTTGCTGCCCAGAACCTAAACAATAACATCCCAAATTTAGGTGGAATGTCAACGACCACCACATCCATAACAACACTTTTAGTTGGGATCTAAGTTAAGGTGACAACAAGATCTTTAATCAACCCTAGGAATTTCACCTTCCTTAAATCAAATGAAAACAAGTCTTTATATGGGCCCTACATTATCCAATCCAAGATTTTCCATAACCACCTTTGGAATCAAGTTGTGGGATGCACTTGAATCTAACATGGCATTATGCAGGGTCATATCATGAAAACTGAGATTGACATAAAAATGAGGTACTTCACTGTATTTATCACAGTCTGCTTCAACCCTTGGGCCAAAACGGAAAGTAGGATGGTCATCATGAAGGTTTAGAGTGTTAGAGGTTTATCCCGTTTTCAACATTTTCATAATCTGACCTCTATATTCAGTATTTTTGATAAGCTCATTAAAAGGGATTGAAACTTTATTTTAGAAATCTAGCTTTCAAGATTAAAAGTAGACTAAGATTTATATACCTCTTTATTGTTAACATCCTTTTTTGCATCTTGAGCTTTCTTTGGGCCATCATCCTTTGGATTGTTTTTCTCTGGCATGTATTTTCTTGGAGGATATTTCTTCCTTTGACTGGTAGAATGATTACCATCTTGAGATTTATTTGAATTAACAACCACATTTATGTTCCTGAGATTATATTGTTTTCTGAAATTCATAAATGACATTTTGATATCCTTGTCTGTATTCTTCTGAATCCATCAACACTTCATTATCTTGTTCTTGCTGAAATATGTCATGTTCTTCTTTAGTCAAATAAATTTCAGAATCATCTTCATCAAATAGATGGATTTGATCTTCAGGTTCTTCAACAAAATTTTCAGCGTAATTTTCTTGAAATGGAGGTCTGATTTGCTGGTCTCCCTGATTTCTTTAGTCTTGTTGTCTTATTTGAGGGACTGGAGGTCTCCTAAAATTTGGATTCCTTACTTGAGTATATTGTCTTTCTCTGGGAGGAGGTCTATTATCCAAGGTCAACCTTTCCACTATTTTTTCCATTGTCTTCACCATCATATCAAACTTTATATCTACAGATTTAGAGGATGAAGGATGATTTTCCTCTTTGACCTTCTTTTTCTCACTTTAATATTTATTTTTCCAGATGCCATTAAATTAGCTTCTACCTCTATAACATCATTCATCATATTAGCTAAAGTGGCAAATCTCCTTTCTCTTAGAAACAAAGAAAAGTCACTACTGAAAGCATCAACATAGTGCAATTGGGCAACTCCAAGAGGAGGTTTAACCTGATCTAGGATTGCATTATACACCTTCATTAATCTAGTGGAAAATTCTTTCACTGTTTCAACAACATCTCTTTTCAAATTGTTATAGGGTGTTAAGAGCTGTAATAGATTTTTCTTATCCTCCCATTTTTTGAGGAAAACTATTTCAAAACCTGGAAAATCAGGAATACTTCCTGCTGCAAGTCCCTTGAACCATTTCTTGACTTCTCCAGCAAAACTTTTTGCAAACAATCTCATTTTAGCATCTTCATAGTCAACTTCCTCTAAATCAACAAAATCATTAAATCTATCTAAATGTTGTTGTGCTGTGATATCTCCTTCTACATTATATGTTTTAATTCTTTTAGAATAATTATGAAGTAAGTCATGCAGTTGAACATGGAGAACAAGAGGGGAAAACCTAGCAGCCATGACTATGATAGGACTCTGTCTTGGAGTTGAAACTTGGCTTGAAATTGAATCTTTTGGAGAACTGACACCAGGCTTTGGGGTATTGACACTAGGCTTTGGGGCACTGACACCAGGAGTAATAAGAAATAAATATTTAAACTTATTAATTTCAAACACAATCTTACTTAAATCAGACTCTGACTTAGTTCCGACTAGAAAATTTTCGAACTTTACAACAAAGGGAACATCTTCAAGACTTTTAACTTTAGAATTTGGCAAAGAAAATGTTCTTTTTAAGGAAATTGTATGTATTTCAGATGATTTTTTCTAACTTTTCCTAATGATTTTTTTAGGGTCAAATGCATCTTCCGGAGGATTTGGGTTTGGATTCTTCCTTGTATGAATCTTCTTGGGAGCCGAGATTTACACTAGAGTCACCTTTTTGTAACTGATATTGACAATGAAATCACCAAGGTAAAATTATACAACTGACTTCTGTACTTGATTCTCTACTTACCCTCAGGAATCAGATCTTGAAACTTTGTCGTTCTTTCCCAGGGAAGATTTCACCTTCGCTCCCCGACAACGACGCCAAAATGTTATCACTTTGTAATTTTCCTTGGCCGTAGAAGGAAGACCCAGAGGTAACCACACATGATCTTTAGGTTGAAATCTGACCTTTCCAACTAGAGAGGGATCTCTCAATGAAATTATAGCATAGTGGACATATCTGTAGGTCAAAACATAAAGCTTATGATGTGGTTGGTTCGAGTGGCAGAGAAAAAATACTATTTTGTTTGGGGTATATTTTTGATCCTTTTTAAAGATGATTAATACAATACAGAGTTTTCAGCATCAAAGATTCCTGTGATAGTGTCTTCAAGTCTGTGTTTACTTTTTATGTGTATGTCGTCTCTCTCAGTTCATCATTTTGAAGTTTTTCTTTAGTATTTGATTGAAATATATGGTTTAGAATTCATTATGTATGCCCTGAATTGTGACAGTTAAATAATTCATTTTGTTCCTCTGAAATTACATTAAAATTCATCTGGAGTTAGAATCTCTGATGAATCTTTGATGTAATGATTTGTTTTCTTTAGTCTTCCACCATACCACAACGAAATTTTGTGACTAAAAGGACACTACCTACCTTTCTTTTGTTATCTGATTATTCATTCACAAGTTATTGATTATCTTATCTATTTTCCATAACATTTAGACTCCATGCCCAATGGTCCCTTTTTCCACCCTCTCACTAATCACATCATAAGCTTTTTGTTTTGATCTATAGATCTGGCCACTGTGCTATAATTTCATTGAGGGAGCCCTTTTTGGTTGGAAAGGAAATATTTCAACCTAAAGTTGGTTTGTGGTTACCTTTGGGTCTTCCTTCTATGGCCAAGGAAAATTACAAAGTGATAACAAGAACCAACCTACCGTTACAAATATTGTAGGCACCAACCTACTAGAGACACCAATATCATTAGCCAAGCACCATATTAGCAAGATATTATGTAGGCACCAACCTATTGGGGACTCCAATCTCCTCAACTGAGCACCAACTTCGAAAGACATTGTGTAGGCACCAATCTACTAGAGACACTAATATTCTCAGCTGAGCACCAATACAGTAAGACTTGTATAGGCATCGAACTAATATATTCATACACAAAGTACTTCTTACTTCACCTGCATGTTTCATACTCAATTTATTTCATAACATCATCATACCCTTAACTTTCATGCTCCAACACCTCTCTTTGCGTCATACCCCAGACATAGATTTAAACCCTAGTCAGATTTATCCTTCATGCCCTAGCAAAATTCGTAGCATCATTCCCAGAATATCATCCTACACTGCAACATCATAACCTCAAAACAACGCACTTTTCAACATCATAACATCAAAACAACACACTTTGCAATATTATAGGCCTTAGTCATTCATAGCACACCCTTAAAACTCCAAGAAAACTCCTATTGCATATTTAGACCCCAAGAATACTCTCCAACTTCTCTTGCACACCTTAGATCTCTTCTGTGCACCTCAGACTTGATCTTCTTGGTTGGATGCTCTTCAAATGCGCACATCTATCCTGTATTTATAGTGTTTCTATGCTCACTTTTTGGGTCGACCTAAACTTTTTGGCTGGGTTGTCTGACAAAAAAATTCATATCACCTCATTCCTAAGGAGTTAGAGGGAGTGACATATAGTTTTGGAAAGGTCTTGGAATAATATTTCCAACCATATAACATATTCTCCAATTTGAGCTAGGTCTTCATAATGAAAATTCCTTCAAAGATAGGGTATCCAAATTGAGTATCAAAAATCCAAAAAACAATATTTCCAACATTCTCCATTTCGAAATATTTATCTTGGACATCTAGAGCCCCCCACTATCTTTGACATCAATGACAACAATATTTCCAACAATCTCCCCCTTTTTCATTGTTGACAACCCTTAGTCAATTCTACAATACCCTCTTGTCTGCAACTCTCCTTGTGTCTACAATTCTTCCTATGTTTGCAACTTCTCCCCCTTTGACATTGATGTCAAAGGGTTTCTCCCCCTGAGATTGTGCTTCCCTTTACTAACAATATGAGAGGGATATTAATCCCATACACAATTTTTCCTTTGAATTCATCAAGAATGTATACATTTCTTGGGGTTATGTTTTCATTTGCCACTTATCTTCCTAAACCTGCTTTCCTTATCTCACATTCTTTAGAATGAAATGTGAGGTTGTAACCTTGATCGCACATTTGACTGGCACTTAGAATATTGTGTTTTAACCCTTCAACATACAAGACATTCCATTTTTTAGTCTTTCCATTATCAAGACTAATGGTACCTTTTCCAACTATCCTTGCAGAAGCATTATCCCCAAAGGTAACACTACCTCCTTTTTCTTCCTTTAGGATGATAAATTTGTTCTGATCCCTTGTAATGTGTTTTGAACATCCACTATCAATGTACCATTGGCTTCCTTTATCTTGATCATACCTATCAAGTCCACATTCTTCCTTCTTTGATTATTCTTGCTTCCTTTTCCACACCTTTGTGTATTCTTCTCTATGCTTGGTAAGAGCATCTTCTTCATTATTTTGTTTAGGAGACTTTATTATGCTTCTTCTATAGTCACATGCTATGTGATCATAGTTATTGTATGTATAACATTCATTATTTTAATCAAGTAGGGGAGCAACTGAATTGTAGTTTCTATCAACAAACCCGTGAGAACTTCTGGCTTTGTTGCTCACATAATCATTCTTTAAGGTTTTATAAGAACATCTATTTCTATCTCTCACATGATCAATCCTTGCATAAGCTCTACAAATGACCAAAATGATTGCAAGAAAAATAATAGCCAAGAAAGCGATTTTGGTACCGGGTTGTGAAAAGTCTTCTTGGTGGAACAACTCTTCTAAACTCATTCTTGTGAGAAGAATCTGATTTCTGCTGGTCATCATTTCCTTTCATGCTGTTGATTTCATTTTTGATGGAGCCTATGAGAATATTGGCATAGATTTTAGGCTTTTTTCAATTTTCCTTTTTTGATGGATTTGTAACCTTAGTGCTTGCATCTCCCTTGAGGGTATTTTTTTTTCGTCATAACCAAGACCTATCTTGATGAAACTTTTGGAAATTGAGAATATTATTTAATATTTCAATACTCTTTCTAAACTTCAAACTTTTATTCTACTGATCAATTGTTTTCTCTAGTTCATTTCTTAAGGAAACTATTTCAGCTTCTAGCTTCTCACAATTTTCTTCCTTTTCTTTCAATTGGCTTCTCACCGTTTTTTCTATCCTTTTTGCCTCTTCAAGTTGAGTCTTAAAGATGATAACTATTTTTTCTGTTTCATCAAGATTATGATTATTCTTTTCATATTTTCACAATTTCTCTTTCTTTTTTTTATTCTTTCCCCCGAGTCTATCTATTTCTTCTAAGGAACTAAGGAGTTCTTCAAGATTCACTTCCTCATCAATGTATTCTTCTTCTGAATCTAATTTTTCTTTCCAATTGTCTTCATTTTCTTTATCATTAGAACTTGTATCCATGGCTATGAAGATGAATTATTCTTTGTCAATGCCAAAAACATATCCATCACTTTCAGACGAGCTACTATCCTTTCTAGAGTACAAACTCTTCTTCTTAGTATATTTTCCTCTTTTTTGTCTATAAGGTTTTCTTTTATTGTTATGTTATTGTTTATCATTACTGTCTTCCCTTTTTTCATATGGATATTTAGCAACAAAATGTCCTACTCTACCATAATTAAAACATTTGAAGCGTAGCTTACCTTTGTATTTTCAAGATCCTCTTTTTAGATTTCTCACAAATTGTGCTTCTTTTGTATTTGATTCATGGTTGGAACGATAAAAAAATTTGTATCCTTTTGTCTTCTTTGATGATTTGAAAGTTTCTTCCTTCCGTGATGGATTTTATTTTTCTATCTTCATCTCGCAGTGAGAATCCCATGCAACTCATCCATCGTCAATTTCTCCATATTCTTGATTTCCTCAATGGAAGAGACCTTGGCATCAGATCTTAAGGGGAGAGACCTTAGCACCTTTTTCACAATCATTGGTTCTTGAACCTTCTCACCAAGTCCTCTGACAATGTTGACAATTTTATCCACTTGAAGGGAATAGGTCGCAACATTTTCTTCGTCTTTCATTTTCAAAATCTTGAATTGTCTTCTATGAGTTTGGAGCTTTGTCTCCTTCACCTTGTCATAGCCTTCATAGATGTTTTGAAGTTTGTCCCAAATATATTTTTCTGATTCACAATGCACCTCTTTGACAAATTTTGATTTTGATAGTACACTCAAGATAACATTCATGGATTTTGCATTATTTTCACTAGGATTCTTCTTGACCGCATCTGTCGATGGAGTTGTTGGGGTTGTATAACCAGTCAAAACTGATTGCCAAATATAAAATCTAGGGGCCATTGGATATGTTTGCATCCTTATGCTCCAGAATGCATATTTTGTTCCATCAAACAACAAAGCCCTATTTGTGGGGAAACCTTTTTGACCGACCATGTGTGCTCCCAAGATCTAGACCTTCCAATGGTTAGACTTTTTCCGAAGGAACCTGCTTTGATACCAATTGTTGAACTTATGCTTATATTGAGGGGGGGGGGTTGAATTAGTATAAGCTATTTTTTTATTTAATTGAGCATTCATCAACCATTCATTAACTTTAAACAATAAATGCATGTAAAATCAAATCATGGTACACAAAGTTTAACTTGGAAACCCTTGTGGGAGAAAACCACAAAACTTATCTTTATAAATGTCTACAGGCGCCAACCTACTATTACAAAGCTTGTAGGAACCAACCTATGAGAGACACAAATCTCCTTAACTGAGCACCAACTCAACAAGATATTATGTAGGAACCAACCTATTGGAGACACCAATCTCCTTAGTTGAGCACCAACTCAACAAGATATTGTGTAGGCACCAACCTACTGGAGACACCAATATTTTCAGTTGAGCACCAACTCAGTAAGACCTGTATAGGAACCAACCTAAAATCTTCATAAACATAGTACTTCTGACTTCACTTACATGCTTCATACTTCATGTATTTCATAGCATCATCATACCATTAACTTTCATGCTCCAACGCCTCTCTTTGCTTCATAGCCCAGAAATAGATTCAAACCCTAGTCATATTTATCCTTCATTCCTTAGCTAACCTCGTAGCATTATTCCCAAAATATAATCTCAGTTTGCAGCATCATAACCTAAAAATGGCACACTCTGCAATATCATAGGCCTTAGTCCTTCATAGAGCACCCTTAAAACTCCAAGAAAACTCCTCTTGCACTTTTAGACCCCAAGAATACTCTCCAGCTTCTCTTGCGCACCTCAGATCTCTTCTTTGCACCTCAAAATTTATATTTTGCTTGGATTATCTTAAAATGCACACATCTATTTTGTATTTATAGTGTTTCTGTGCTCACTTTTAGGGCCAACTTGAACTTTCTGGCTGTGTTGTCTGATAGAAAAATTCATATCTCCTCATTCCTAAGGAGTTATAGGGAGTTCCATATACCATTGGAAAGGTATCAAAATAATATTTCCAACCATATAACCTATGATCCAACTTGATCTAGGTATTCATACTAAAAATGACTTCACATATAGGGTATCCAAATTGAGCATAAAAAATCCAAAAACAATTCCAACAATCTCCATCTTGTGATCTTTATCTCTAACATATAGATTCTCCCCTTGTATTTGACATCAATAAAAACAATATTTACAACAAGGGAACAATATTTAGACCCACCATGACTAAAATTTGTGCCACATTCTCCTGTCTTAATCTTTTTCTCGCCTTGTCCCAATAGGTTTCCCATTATTTTTGTGTTGCTTAATGGTTTCATATACATACCACTGCCTATGTCCTAGTGTCTACTGCTACGCTGTTGTTCGATTTCATTTTGATTACTACCATTGCAGTCACTCTTGACCTCTTTCCATTTGCATTAACTTGCATCCATTTTTCAACACTTACCTTGGAGAAAAGTACTGCTATGAGTGGACATCAATTTCCCAGTACCTTTTCTTCATTAAATTTGCATAGGTCAGTTCCACATGCTTGGAACATAGCTACATTCCATGGAGCCACTGGTTTTCTCCAAACGAAATAACTTTTAACTCTTTTTCGTTCTCCTAAAACCATGAAAAAGACACTATTGAGTACACTTTTAACTCTTTTTTGCACTCATGAAACTATGAAAAAGACATTATCGAGTACAATTTTATCTATTTTTCGTGCTCGTAAAACCATGGAAAAGACACTATTGAACATACTTTTATCTCTCTTTCACGCTCGTAAAACCATGAAGGAGACACCAAAAACAAAAAAAGAGTGGGGGGGTTTTACCTTGATCTGTATTCGGTAAAGTGGTAGTCGTTAATATTTGTTTCCCTTGAACATGGATCCCTGTTTGTGTCATTGTATTACTATTGGGTTACAAGTTTCCTAGGAGATGTACCATGATTATGAGTAATATATTCCTCCAGGTGGTTACTCTTCCAGTCATTATGAAGAGTTCTTCGATGCCTCATGTGTTGTTGCATTATATCGTTGGTTCTCTTGAGTCAATGTTGCCAAGTCATTAGTATGCCATGCTATATTCTCAAAAGAAGTGAATATTGAGTCAACCATTCAACAGTCTTGTTGACCTTTCATGTCGGTCAACCTTGTGTCATTAGTACTTTGTGATTCTATCTCTTGGTGATTGTTTCACGTCGATTGATTGGGTACACATTAATTCCCTCCTTCTTCTGATCTCTTCCTATTGACACTAACACATTATCTAGGAAAGGGATCTAGAAATCAACTAATACCTTGGAACTTGTAGTCCTTAGTGGCAGGTCTCCTTATGCTCGACACTGGGTTCACTTCATTGATTCTTGATCGAATAATTCTACAAATGTCCCAATTCAATTACTCTATTCAAACTTTCTAGATTGTACTAGGTACCTTAGGGTCTATTTTAATTATTGATGGTTCCCCTCATGTCTATTAATGATATTCCTCAATGTCAAGTAATCAAATGGTTTCTACCATGCTCGATCATATTTCTGCATTCCATAGAATTGTACCATCGACAAGGTTGGATTGAAGACCTTGGGCATAGGGGGAATTTCATTCTTTTGTGATACCCCCTCCCAAGTTGCAATGGAGTATATAACTATTGTATGATTACTATGAAGACTACATGGGCACTCTCATTGGTGCTAGATGTATTCCTGATATGTATTGTGACATATATCCACATTGTATTTACTCGTGGCTATGATATCTTTTATGACATGGATGCACAATGTGTTTTTTCATGGCCATGGTATCGCATATTATTTCATGGATCTGAAGTGTATTGTGTTGGAAACCATGCTTTGTCCTACATCTGAGCATGAGTATGCCTCAGGGAATGTTTGGTTGATGACTATTTGAAGGTACTCCCTGGCTCCTTTCTTACACCATTGCTATGTATTATTGGTAATGTATTCTAGCCATCAGTTTCTCTTATGACCTCACACATTAGGGGGCATCTATTATACCTCTATTTTTCACCCCAAACATCATCAAGAACCTAATGATGTCATCCTACCAGAAATTACTTGCTAGTACAAAAAAATCTCTAATTTTGTGCATGGTCACACCTTTCCCTCTTACAAGGTGAGATCAATCACTTGTTTCCTTCCTACATCATGCAAACAATTGCTTATCACCCTTGTGAAACAAGAAACTGCCTCTTGAACCTTCTATAATTGAGAAATTTTGAGGAGATTGGATTGGGATGGGCTGGCTATGATACATCATGAGCTCTGGAACTTGTGCCTAACCTTCTATTCATCAAGTTCTAAGATTTGAACCTATCTCTAGAACCTCTTCCATAATTCTATAAAATAAGGCTAAATCAAGAGGTAGGGGAGCTCAATTAAAGACAAGCTTGTGCTTCTAGAATATAACCAGAGGGAGAGACATTCCTGGTTGTTCATATCTCATTGTTGAGAAGGCTAAGGAAGGAAGTTTCAAAGAGCTTGGAGCTAGAGGAGTTCTGTTATAGTCCAAAAATTCCACATCTATGCATCCAAGACATTGGCGCATCCATTTGCATACTTTGCCAAATCTTATTGCTGAGGTTTCCTTTAAAAAATAACTTTTTGGATAATGTACGTGTCCTACTGCACTATTATCTTGTGTACATATGCATGCTGCATGTTGGTCCGCCCACGTACATACACGTGCTGCATGTTAGTCTGCCCATGTACATACGCCTACTACATGCTAGTTAGCCCGCTTTTACCTACAAAAAATGAAAAAAATATAAAATTGCACATATTTCAGGGGAGTTTATGGGCTATGAAGGGTTTCCTAACTATTTTACCCCCTGTAGCCCTTCCCCATACCAAATAACCATCTTTTTTTCATATAAAAAGAGGTCTTGGGGGATCATTTGAAGATATGAACAAGAGAATAAGAAAAATCTGCCAAAATCCTTTCCCTCTCATTTCCCAAGTTTTTCATCTTGCTCTGAGTTTTATCCTCAACTTTCCTCTCCATCCATTCTCCCTATGCAACCCTTCCTTCTTCCCATATTGGCATGTTGGTTGTTAGAATTCTATATGGGATTGGTGCACTTTGAGTCACAACAGAGGAGCCTAGACTTGGTTCGTGGAGAGGTGTCAACAAGCAAAGGTTGTAACCTTTCATCTTGTTTATGAATAAAAGAGATTATCTTTGTCCCAAAACTTTATGTGTACATGTTCTTATCTATTTGATGATTTACATCTATATTTAGGATTTTAAGTGATTAATAGAAATTGTATATGCTGTTGTGTTGTGTTCTTAATGTATTGCAGGTAATCTTTGGGAGGAGATCTGTGATATAAGAGGAAACAACAAGTGGAAGAGATCTACATAAACCGAAAGGATTCAAGGTGCTCTCCTTAACCTTCTCTTCCCTCTCTCTCTTATCATTTAGTCTAGATTGTTTTGGGTAGATTAGAGATAAGTCAATCTTTTAAGGGAGTTATCGCTCTACCTATTCCTTAGACCCAATTTAGGTAAACACAGACTAACTAGCATGCAACAAGCATATGTACGCGGGCAGACTAGCATGCAACATGCGTATTTACGTAGGCTAATAGTGAAACATGACACGTACATTATCCAAAACATTGTTTTTTAAAGGAAACATCACCAGTAACATTTGGCAAAGGATGCAAATGGATGGGCCAATGTCTTGGATGCATAGATGTGGCAGTTTTGGACTATAACAAGTGCTTCAAAAAATCTCAAGGTATCTTCACTTGATGTACTTTCCGTTTTATTTATGTATATATATGGTTTCTTCCTCCAAATTGTGTGATCTATGTTTGTTGCATGCATTACATTGGTATATCTATCTTTCCTTGAGAAAGATAGGTTTGATCTGTTAATACATGATTTACCTCTTTATGCTTAAAGGATTTTGAGAAGGGTTTGGTTGTTGTCTTGTGTACATGTGACCGGTTGCAGGAGCTAGGAATAATATTTGGGAGCTACATCAACACATGAAGATATAAGACAAACATCATGAAAATGTATGTTATTCCATCTCCTCTTTTAGCATAACTAGAGTGTGTGTACTCCAGATATAGAGGAAATCCTTAGCAATCTATCCATAATCTGTTAGTGATATTTGACAGATCAATGAGAGGACTCACCTATCCATAGGGGAGATAAATCTATAACAACTAGCTCGAGTGATTGTGTATAGTGTGTTCACGTCGGCCTTGGCCAAATACACTTGCAGAAACTTACAAAATTCAATTTTGCTACTTAGTTTGGATTTTATGCCCCTAGACCAAATTCTCAATGTGTCCTTGAATGGCTTTAGGAAGTGAGTTACAACTCCCCATAAAACACCAAATGAGATTAAAATTGATGAAACTTCAATTACATTGGATTATAGCTAGGGGTACCCCTCTCCCATTTGATATAGTTTCTTGGAAAAATGTTTTATTTGACATCTTCAAAACTAGGGTTTTGCTCAATAAGAGACAATGCAATTTTTGCACTAAGGGTCGATTTTTCAAAAAACTGACTCAAGAAATCGTGGATAACATGCTTACATTGTCCTTGGAAAAAACATTTGCAGGAGCTTCTGAAATTCAATTTTGATTCTCAATTTGGATTTTATGCCCCTATAACAAATTATCAATGTGTCGTTGAATGGTTTCAAGAAGTGAGTTGAAACCCAATGAAAAACACTAACCGAGACTCATATCGATGAACCATAAATTGTGTTTGACTCATGACATTAGATTACATCTAGGTAACCCCTCTCCCATGATTCAATTTCCCAGAGGGTTGAGTTTTGAAAACACTAGCCTAATTGATTTTGTATAGGGGGCTCACATTAGCCTTGGAAAAACACACTTGTAGGAGATTACAAAAATCAATTATGTTGCTTTGTTTGTCTTTTATGCCCCCAGACCAAATTCTCAATGTGTTCCTAAATGGTTCTAGGAAGCAAATTACAACTCACCATAAAAAACTGATCGGGACTTGGGTCGATGAACCATCAATTGCATTGGAATCATGACATCAGATTGCATCTATAGGAACCCCTCTCCCATGATTCAATTTCCCATATAATGTTTTATTTGATGATCTCTTGAACTAGGGGTTTGTTCAATAAGAGGCAATGCAATTTTTTCAATAAGGGTCAATTTTTGAAAACAATGGCTCGGGAAATTGTGTATAAGGGGATCACATCAACCTTGGTAAAACACACTTACATGAGCTTTTGAAAATTAATTATGCTGTCTATTTTGAATTTTATGCCCTTGGATGAAATTTTTAATGTGTCCAAGATTGAATTTAGGAAGCGAGTTGGAACTTTCCATAAAACATTATACGTGACTCAAATAGATTAATTGTCAATTGCATTGGATTTGTGACATCGGATTACTGCTAGGGGAACTTCTCTCCCATGATTCCATTGCCTGAAAAATGTTTTATTTGTTGATCTTTGGAACCATGGTTTTTCTTAGTAAGAGACAATACAATTTTTACACTAAGGGTCAATTTTTGAAAACAATGGCTTAGATAATTGTGTATAGGGGGCTCACACTGGTCTTGGCCAGAAAAACTTTCAATATCATCAAGGAACTCAATTCATGGAAACCTATGAATTTCAGTGCATTGAAGAGTGGAGAGTCGAGAGAAATTCTATATTTTCCCTTTAGGAAAAATGTACAATCTATCTCTTAATTCTTTTGACTCACACAAGTCACTAAATAGTTTCAAATTAAGTCCATTCTTTCTATGAAGGCTTTTAACATAGTTATGATTTTAACTATTGTAAATAGGTCCTTGCTTTTAGTATATATTTTTAGAAATGAATTCTCTACTTGCTAATCTATTTCTCGTGCACAAACCTCATTTAGATAAAATACAATTAGTACTTATGCCACAATTTCATGCATGCAATATGTGATGGAATACCAAAAATGCAATATAAGCTCTTAATTCTACAAGTTAGTTTTATTATACTTCCTAATCATCTATATTATGGCTGTTAGTTTAGCTACAACACATAATCCCATGATGACCACCACAATCATATCTAGTTTAGCTACAATGCATAATCCCATGATGCATTTTTTTTTATCCAAAAAATGTACTCAAAGAAAACGTCATAGCTTATATTACTCTCTTCCAAACATGATGGATCCTAGTACTCTCTTGGAACTTTGATGACACTTATTTGGTGCAATTTGAAGGAATCTACATCCCATGTACTAACCAAACCCAACATTATTATTATGAATGTTTTTAAATGGGGGTTTCTAAGGCCACTTTGTGCAAATATTAATGCATAATCAACAACATTGAGAATTACAAGTTACTCTCTATATAATGTTTTAGTCTCTCATGGATTCTCCTTTAAAAACTTTTAGTCTTTTTGAGAGCTCATAGATAAATCCCACTTATAAACTACGAGATTTATAGTTTTGAGTGGACATTACCCTATATTTAGAATGCAAAGTTTTGGCCTTAGTTTCCATTTTGAGCTTGCCTTCTCAAATATCAAGATAAGGGCCTCACCACACTACACATTTTGGTTTGAATGGTTTCTTCAACAATCCAAAGGTATGGACAATAAATATAACTCATTTATATTAGTACTATGAGGCCTTCCCATTTTTGACCCTATATGGCATCTTATATCATGTTTCATTACCATATAAGGTTTCCTTTAAGTATTCTTTCATGTGTGTATCCTCTCAATTAGAATATTCAAGTTTGGAATTTCTTTTATTCTTGTAAATGCCCTTAATTTTATGCTATATTTTTGTAAAGTATTCATATTGATCCTATAAGTGAATTGGCCGTCCTATTTCATGTAGTTTCTTGGTGTACCCAATTCCATAATCAATTCAATTTTATGGTATGAGCATTGAAATTCAATGAATTGAGACTTACTATGCACTACAACACAATGAATTGAGGCTTCCTACTTCCTATGCTCTATTCTATCCAATGGAAAAACATCCACATTTTCCTTGGCTTCATTCCTAAATACATCATCCCTTCATTAAGGGGATCTCAAGCAAGCTTTTTTTGCATTGGCATCTTACTATTCTAAATCCATTTTGGGTTTTTAGGTTTTTATCCAAGGTGACCTTTGGGATGCTTTATTTTCTATGTCAATTGACTCATATATTCTTTTATTACCCAAATCAATATGGAATTTTATGTCCTCTAAATCCATATTGATAATTATTTATCAATATGTAACAATTGTTTAGATATAAAAAGTGAATATCATAGCTCTCAATACTCTCATTTGGCCTTCTTGGAGATTTGATGGTAGTCATTCATTCGATTTGAAGGTATATACTTCCCATGTACTAACCAAACCCAACATTTTTAGTGTGCATTTTTTCAAAATGGGGTTCCCAAGGACACAATGTGCATCAATAGTAGGCAAATTTGTTCATAATTGTTAGTCAATATACCTAAATTTGTGTTTGAATTTAGTGGATGTATTTTTTAATTTTCTATATGAATGGAAAGTTGAATGTTCTATGATGCCATTTGCACTACAAGTGATTTTGTTAGTAATTGAAACTATGATTCCATTTTTTAAAGAGGATCTTAAGATGATTCCTTTGAATTTGTTTATTGCAAAACTGCATTAATCCTACATCATCATCATCACCATCATTTTTATTTAAATATTTTGATGATTCCTACATCATCATCATCACCATCAAATAAACAAAGCCTTCAATCCATAGAATGTGTGCCATGAAATGTGTGTGTGTATTCAAAATCGGTTCAATTGTACATTTTTACAAAATGGAACATCGTGCCAAGATACATAACATAACCTCATGCAAAAATATGGAAGAATGACATCCAGTTCCATGGATACAAAATGACACTCATTGGTCACTCATTGACTACTACCACCCTCACCACTATCAAGTGCAT
>ML778050.1:1055648-1079179 GCA_009831015.1 Picea engelmannii | reverse complement strand
ATTTAAGAGAAATGTTGAAAAGGTTTCAAATGGAAGATTCTAAACCTGTGGGTACACCTATGGTAACTGGATGTAAATTAAGCAAGGATGATGATACACCTGATGTTGATCAAAGCTCATATCGATCAATGATAGGAAGCCTGCTGTACATCACAGCATATCGCCCAGACATAATGCATGCTGTAGGAATGATAGGAAGATATCAGGCTGCTCCTAAACAGAGTCATTTGCAAGATGTCAAAAGGATATTCAGGTACTTAAAAGAAACAATGACTTATGGTCTATGGTATCCCAAAAATCAAAGTCTTCATTTGACTGCTTATTTAGATGCAGATTGGGCAAATTGTGTTGATGAGAGAAAAAGAACCAGTGGAGGAGAATTCTTCTTGGGTAACTCCTTAGTAGCCTGGCTTAGTAAAAAGCAAGGTTCCATTTCTCTATCAACCACAAAGGCAGAGTACATTGCTGCTGCTACCTGTTGCACACAGGTATTATGGATGATTCAGACACTTGCAGACTTAGAGGTAAAATATACTGCACCGATCCCAATTCATTATGATAACACGAGTGCCATCAGTGTGTCTAAAAATCTTGTCTTCCACTCCAAGACAAAGCATATTCCCATAAAATATCATTTTCTGCGAGAACAGGTCACCAATCAGATTGTTCAGGTCCATTACATTCCCACTAAAGAACAAATTGCAGACATCTTTACTAAGCCCCTAGCCAAAACACCATTTGAATATCTTAGACAGAAGCTGGGTGTCATTTCGTTTCACACCTAAAAGAGTCCATCTTGTTAGGGGGAGATTTGTATTGTTTGATTATCTAATGCCTCCTACATTTATTGCAATATCTCAGGGGGAGCATGTCTCTTCTTTGACATTGATGTCAAAGGGGGAGAAAAGAATTCGGGTGATGTAGTTGCCATCAATGCCAAAGGGGGAAGTTGTTGGCAAATGTTTACCAAGTAGCGTATGCTTGTCATTGATGGAAAGTACAACAGTGGAGATGGCAGGATAAGAAGGATAAAATCCCTTGGGGATTCGGACGTGAAAGCTCAGGAGGAACAACGTTGAGGAAAACACACGCAGCAAAGGCAAAGCTCAAGATACAGGAGTTTGCAGAGGATAAGGAAGACAAAGATCCACAGCTGTTTGATCCCATCCAAAATTCTCGACAGCATGAGGGCCATCAGATCTAAAGAAAGACAAGAAGAGGGTGCTGAAGAAGAGAACAAATCTCAGCTGTCAGATCCATGCGCAGTGTCCGACCACCATTGGATCGGGGAGAACCTGCACGGTCTTTAAAGTGGAAGGAGAAGAGGGCGATGAAATCTGAGCCGTCAGATCAAGCTTTAATCTGGACCGTTAATTTCAGTCAAACGTTAGAGTTTCGAGAATCGCGTGTTGGAGATGTCAAA
Source organism: Picea engelmannii (assembly GCA_009831015.1). Taxonomy (NCBI): domain Eukaryota; kingdom Viridiplantae; phylum Streptophyta; class Pinopsida; order Pinales; family Pinaceae; genus Picea; species Picea engelmannii. The sequence continues at coordinate 1,077,756 of ML778050.1, read as the reverse complement.
TAAACAATACAACAGAAACCCCAAAATCGCGATGAGAGAAATCCCGACTGAACCTGAACCGTCAGATCAACATGTGATCTAGACCGTCGATACAAATCACAACAACAGACCACGTCAGCTAGGGACATGTGGCACAACCAGGTAATGACAGGTGTCAGGCAGATTCAACACTTCAGGCACATGTAAGTCATGAATTAGAGTGACACGTGGCAGTATTTAACACGTGTCAATCCACGTGTGATGTCAGCAGAGTATCGGGGATCGAGACTTTGAAATGACAAAAACACTTGACAACAAAAACCCTGAAATCGCGATATGCGATTTCGCGATTTAATCGCAACCATTAAGATAATAAGTGATCTGAACCGTTGATTCTCTGCATGGAGTATCGGGGATCGGGACTTTGAAATGACAAAGTCACCTGACATCGAAAACCCCGATTTCGTGATATGCGATATCGCGATTCAATCGCAGCCATTGAACCAAGAATGAGATCTGGACCGTTGATCACAGCCTGTGTCGGAGTTTCGGGGATCGCGAATTCAAAAGGCAAAGAACACAATGCAACGAGAATTCTGATTTCGCGATGAGTGAATTCCCGACTTAATATGAATCGTCAGATCTAGAAATAATATGGATCGTTGATTTGGTTTCATTACGAAATGTCGGAGATCGGGTTTTGGTATTGACAAGAATGTTGAACATCAGGCATTACGATTTCGCGATATGCGAAATCGCGAAAGCGCCTTTCACATAAAGGCTGTGGTCACAACCCTTGGTCACGGGAAGAGAAGGAGTCTGTCTGGATAAGCTCCATATCGGAGTTTCGGGGATCGGGATTTGTAAGTGACTAAAACTATGAACGCCAAGAGTGCCGAAATCGCGATATATGAAATCTCGATTGGATCTGAACCGTTGGATCAAGTATTGATCGTAGGGATACTATTGCATGCAATAGTGAAACTACCAGAAACCACTGATGGTTTCAACCAGAGGACTAGAAGACACTTGGGAAAATGGCTAGAGAAGCTGAAGAGTTATGATGATGATCACGCAGAGCACTCGAGAGGTGGAGGAGATTGGTGCGGTTGGAGCATGTAGAGGAATGGTGAACATTGCATGCACAAGGTGCATAGAAGCTATAAATACACAGTACAGAGAAGAGAAGGGGTTTTTGTTGCTGCTGCTATTGGAGTTTGCAGTGATTGTGGCTGGTGAAGGTGATTCATGTGTGAAGAAAAAGGAGAGTACAACAGCTGAATTGAAGAAAAGAGGATCTGTGCAGTGAATAGGTATGGCGCACAGAGCTTAAAAGGCAGAAGAACAGAAAATGCAAATGATTTGAGCAGAAAGTCAATGAGGTAGACAGAGCAACGAAATGGAGCAGAACAGTGATAAGTCAGGTAAGCCACCGTAGAACATCATATCACTGTAATAAATTCAGTAGCAAAGATTTGGGAGGAGCTAGGGAGGACTAGTGTCCTCAAAGGTTCAGGTGGGTGCTTGAAAACAGGGAGTTGGTGCTTCCTTCTAGTTGGTGCTAGACAAACTAGGGAGTTGGTGTTTCCTTCTAGTGGGTGCTAGAGAAAACAAAGAGTTGGTGCTCTCAGCAAGTTGCAGCTTGCAAAACAGAGGTTGTACCCTCATTATGAGTTGGTGCTCATGTGTATGATACTGTAAATATTGTAACCATTACTTATCATATAAAGAAAAAGAGGTTTTTACCTTGCATGGGTTTCCTCAGGAAATATCTGTCTCTGTGTGTCTCATATATGTGAATGATGCTGAAACTGTGTTTATTTCTCTGCATTATTGTGATCATCATTCAGTGTTTCTACAAAGAGTTTTAAAAGAATCATAATTGTTTAAGCACGGTAACAACTGATTCACCCCCCCCTCTCAGTTGTCTAACACCACATGCACCCCATGTTCATCCATGATGTATCCTAAGTATTGATTTTTCTGCATGCCAAATGAGCATTTCTCCAGATTGGTGTATAACTTGTGTTTCCACAAAGTGCTTATGACCTACTGAATGTGTTGCAAATTTTCTTCCCAGGTTCAACTAAAGATAAGGATGTCATCCAGACATATGACCACAAAAGAGTTTGTGAAAATCTGCAAGATATCATCCATCATCCTCACGAATGTCACTAGAGAATTAGTTAAGACAAAAGGCATGACCAACCACTAAAAAATGCCTTCGTTAGACTTGAAGGTTGTCTTTCATACATCAATTTGTTCTATCAGAACTTGGTGGTAGCCTGACTTCATATCAATCTTGCTAAAGAAATTGACACCCTTAATCTAACCAAGAAAATCATCAATCTATGGGAGAAGGTATTAGTTTTTGACATTGATTTTTTTCTATGCTCTATAATCAATACAGAGTCGCCATATTCCATTGATCCTTCTTCTACATCAACACAATTAGGCTCCCACAAGGTGATGAACTCCATTGAATGTTTCCATTTCAGATGAGATCATGAAATTGATGCTTTATTTCCTCATTCTCAAGAAGGGATCATCTACATATTGGACCATTGGGTGAGGGAACTCCAGGTATCAAGTCAATGGGATGTTTAACTTAACAGTGTAGATGCACCCCTATAGGTGAGGCAAAGATGTCTCTATATTCCTCTACAACCTTGTCCACTTGCTTTCTACTATGTAGAGAGACCTTGTTTTGAAGTTGTGGTGGTCACAATGACGTTTCATTCACCTTTTGAATGGACCATGAAGAGGAAAATATTTGTAGCATGATATATTACCTTTCGACACTGTCTTGCTGAGATCAATGAAATTGTAGTAGTCAGAACTACCTTTGGTACCTCGTAGGGCCGAACTCCCAAAGTAACAATAACACCACGGGGCTGGGAGTCACAAATAACATGAAATTTCCACATATAGGGTTGTCCTAAAAGAACATCAGAAACTTCAAGTGGGGAAATATCAAACAATACCTCATCTCTGAAGGGATTGATGCCATAGGATAGGTGACACTACTGGCTGGCGTAGAGGTCTTGTCCTTGACTCAACCAACTGATGGTGTATGGTTAGGGGTGTGAAATTTTCAACAACTTCAATCTCTTGATGACCTCGACTGAGATCAACTCTTTCCAGCTCTCATTGTCAACAATGAAATGTAGAGGGGTCCCCTTCACCCACATCTGTGAATGGAAGAGGCACCCCCCTTCCTCAAGCTCCTTTGACTCTTTTAGTTGGATATTTGTAGTTGTGATGGTTGCATTGGGTTATGCATCAATGATTCAATTTCCATTATCCTATTTTGAATCATAGTTTGAGTTAGGGTCCAAATCTTTTTGTTTAATCTCGACCAATAATGACTGTTTTGAGCAACATTCATCATTTGTTTTCCAGGGGATTTTGTGAAACTCACACCACTTTCCAATGTCCTTCTTCAACTTTCCATTACCCTTCGTTTCCCGCGTCTTGGATTGGTTGTATTGAGGTTGGCTCTCCTTGCTCTATCCCTTGTTTTATGAGTTAAGGATACCTTTACCATGCTTATGTTATGGCATATTTGCAGATCCAAAATCCCACTTATTCCTTTACTTGAATTTTTGCTTGATTTTGACAACATATCGATAAACGACTTGCAGTGAGGAGATATACACGAAATCTATTTCTACTTAGATGTAATATTTTAGGCCATTATGGTACTTTAGAACTAGGTGTCACTCAAAGTATTTGATACCCAAATTTGAGCATAAGGTATGAAATATATTGGTGTACTTTGGCACAATTTGGTCTCTTTCTTGTCACAAAGTTGTCCATCTCATGTATTGGTCATCATAGATTCCAATAGGGTAGAAATCCTCCTTGAGGGCATAAAAAAAGGCCGTCGAAGTGGGTTTTGTCCCGAATTTTGTAGACCCATTCACGTTCTATCTCTCCCAGTAACCTTACCACCAATATCTGACACGGGGAAGGGCTTTAAGGAGCACAAAGGTGATCTTTTCAATGTTAGATTTTTTTTGGATAGAGTAGGAACTCTCTAACCGATTTAACCATTTTTTCAAAGAATCTGCATCTATTTGGCATTCAAATGAAGGGATATCAAATTGAACTTGTACCTTGAAGGGCGTCACTCCTTCAAAATTGTTTCTTGGTGAAGGTGCCTTGTCCGTCATTGGCAGTCATCAAAGGATTTGGGCGAAATTGTCCATCATATCGTTCCTCGATTCTGCAAGGGATTCCTTAAGAAAAATCTTGATAGGATCTCCTTCTCCATAATCTCTCTTTTCCCCCACCATTGGAGGTCACTTGGTATGGCAAGAGTGGTCATATGCTAGTGAAACTAGCTCGAGACCCAACTTTCTATACTCTAACCTTGTCGGGGAATGCATCGAGAAACAACAAGAAGAATATTGCTTGATACCATTGATCCAGATTGTATAGGGAATGAAATGAAACACACATAGAATTATAGTTGAGAGAACAATAATATAGTGAAAACCCAACTTTTATTGATCAATAAATTAACACAAGATTGTATAACACTAAATGGCTAGAATGGTGGTAGATTATCTCTGAGGAGAGAGATGTTATCTATACTCATTCGCAAAAGCTCCTACAAGAAGCTAAAATAGTGGCATTTTAACATAAATCAAGATCCCTACAACTCCAAAACCCTAACCCTAGGAGGCAAAGTGCTAAAAAGTGTTTTTGGGCCCGAGGTGGTTAGTTTCTACATTAACTTCCCCGAGGCTTAATTTTTTCATAAAATCTCCATTTGGTGCATATACTAGCTTGTTGGAAATCTATAACTAAGGACTACAATGTTGTGTCATGGCTTAGATTTGTCGTAGGCCCGTGAATTTCCCCAAAAAACATTGTTTAGGGCCTCAAAATGGCCATATGAGTTTAGGACCTAGAAAATCATAAAAAATCATAACAAAACTGCCAAGATGGAAAACCATGTTGGAAGAGGTGGGTGGCCACCGATATCCACCTAGATCGATCAAACAATAACAAGTCTAATCACAAATAGAGAATCTTTTAGGTTCATATGAACTAGGATGGGAACACCTATTCTCTTCATGTGGCCTCTTCTTGACAGACTCTACTATATGGCCTGAAGACCCAACCCCTCTCCCAACATCACCTATAGGTCTCTCCTGGCAGGATAATGCTAAGAATGTGCTATGATTAACCAACCTTATGGGTCAAGGTGGATATGGATGACTGGGTATAGATAATTTTTTATGCTATGGGAGGATGTTGGGAAAGGGGGTTAGGCCTCTGCCTAAGAGGATAAGGACCTAGAAATGGGTCATGCCTAACATTGTTTTGATCTTGTGCAGACCTATGATCCACCCTATAGAGTTCACCAATGTCAAAGTAGTTGACTTAGTGACCTAAAACAAACTCATCCCATAACTTCCTAAAGAAATACAAAGGCACCTCCCTATTATTGAAGGGAGGTTTATCAAATACCATGAACCACCTATCCATCCAATTGTCTAGGAATGGTTGGTAGGTGCACTAGTCCATACAAATGCATTTCTTTGTGACTAGAGGCTATGTTCCAGTTCTTAGGTCAATAAACAATGTCATCAAGTCTTGCTTTGAGATGTTGAGGTCTTTGAACTGGTTTTTATCTAGACTCATCCTAAAATATTCAAATATTCTAGACCTGTAATCATAAATGTGTGGTAATTGGCCTTGGGAATTTGCAATAGAAGAGACAATGGTATCTAGGGATGTGGCTAGTGAAAATTGTGGGGGCTATCTAGTATTTCGTAAGTCTTGTATAATGGTTCTTAGTGACCTCAACCCTACATCAATTTCAATGTTTATGTTTCCTAGTTCTAGGTTGGGGTTTGGTCCATCTTTATGTGGTGATCTTAGGTTTGGATTTTCTTCAGGTGCACTCTCCATGTTAATTAAGTATGTTTCATTTTAATAAGGATTTTTTTTGTTTGCTATAATTTAAAGAATTATGAAATGAAAAAAATCAAATTTAATGAAATAATTACTTGAAGTCTTTGACCACGTCAACAAAGTCATGCAATGATTTGTTAATCTCTCCTAAAATCTAGCTCCTTAGCTCACTCAATAAATCCTAAAATACCCGACATGGTTTGTTGGTAACAATGGACCAACCACAACCCTTTTTTCGAAATTAGCATTACAGGAACATGTGAACATTCCTAGAGCATGCACACATGCTTAGGATGGATACTAATTCTTGACAACACCTAGTTGGCATTGAGTTGGCAACTTCCATGGAAGTTTAAGGAACGTTGAGGCTACAAGCTCATCAACATGTGTGCATTTTTAAGAACAAGGGAATGTTCATGTGTGAGCATGTTCCTAGGCACCCCATTGCCACTTTTTCGACCAACATATTCATGGGAACGCCCAATAGGTTTCTAGTGAGTTATCTCTATCAATACCATTCTGTTTGGTACATATTTTGGCAATAAATGAGGGGTAGTTGTTATTCCATAAATGTGTATGTATGTGAAATCCTTTTCAACATACCAATTCCTAATTCGCTCTAGTAGTTACATTGCCTCCTCTAATATCCTGGGTGTAGTTGTACAAAAAATTAGCTCAAACAATTGAACAAAGGAATTGTCACATATCCTACTGCTTTGCCTTACATATTTATTCTCCCACAAATCTTGGCAACAAAAATATATTGGTATGTTTGAGATGTTTGAATCCCACCCCATGCCTAGGAATGGATTGCATGCACACACTACGTCGATGAGATATGATGCCATTTAAAACCCTATAAGAGACTTTGAATTAGAATCCTTCACCTAAGTGAGTGCTTTATACAAGATGTGGTAAATAGTTGTTGTCCATTTAAATACAAATCCTTTCTCAATTATAGTATTACATGAGGGAACCCATGTTTCTTGAAATTTCTTGGCATCCATTTCTCCATACCACCTACATGTACATATGGGGTTCTCAAATAGTTGGATGGGTAGATTCCATTTTTCTAAGATTGAAACTTCTTACTTCAATCCACCATTTTCTCAAGATTTTATGATTGCCTTGTGTTTTCACAAGATCATTTACCTAGGGTCGAGTCATATGAATTTGATGTTCTTGGAATTTATAATACCTCTCAAGTTCCTTTAGTTAAAAAAAAAGTGATTCTTATCTATTCTCTAAATGAACATGATTGATTATCTAGTCTATTATTTTTGAACATGGAAGAGTGGTTGTTTTGGTAGTCACTTGATGCAACCTAGACATTCTTATGTTTGAGAACACAATATGATCAACTACTTTTGAAGGGTCTATTGGATCTTGAGTTTGTGGGTAAATTTTGTCTTTAAATATCCTAAATATCTCCCCCCAATTAGGAAAGTTTGTTAATCTTATGGTAGATGTTGTATCTATGTATAAGGGTTTAACAAGTTCCTTTTGAACTATCTTTATATGTGTTCATGATTACTCCATTGACAACTTCCTCTTGCTCTTTGCACTTTTGTCTTTTGGGAACATCTTCAATTCGAACATCAATCATTAAAAATACATACCCTATTTTAATATGAAGATTGTGGAAACATGTTGAATTAGTTAAGAGGTGATTCTTGTAAAGAATTTTGAGTGAACTACATGCTATGGTTATGGTTGAAGAGGCACGATTAAAATAAAAAAATAATAACATATTAAAATTTATCAAAATTTTATTAATAAATGAAATTGTATCAATAATTTTTTAAACCTTGCATGATCATAATTCAAATCAAATATGGACTCTGAAAAGAATATGTATAGAATCCCATGATCATTCTAACTTTTAGTTATTACGATATCCCATAAGAATTACAATGAAAACGAAATGTTTGAATTCCTTGAAACATTGTGTTCCAACCATTCAAAGGAATTCATATAACAACCTCCAAAAGCAACATGACTAACATATTTTGCTAATTCATTATAATTCCTATGAGTAATATGATTATCCATAAATTAAATTAATAACAAAATCATAATTGAGAGTGGTTGTTGTATTTTGAAAATAATGACAATGTTGAGTTTAACATTGAGTCTAGTGTTTAAAAAAAAAAATCAAAATTAAGTTAATAATTAAGTTAAAAAATCAAAATTAATAACAAAATCATAATTAAGTTAATTTTGAAAATAATGACAGTGTTGAGCTGTTGAGCTTAACATTGAGTCTATTGTCTTTTAAAAAAAATCAAAATCCGTCATTCAATCCACAATCATGAAATTTGAATGTTAATAAGTTCAAGTTCAATATGATGGATTCACCAAGCATATAATATAATTACGAATTTGACATCCTACAAGTCGTGTTTCATAGTGGACATGTGCCATGTTTGGAGAGGCACCTAAAACATATCTAATCATTCTTAAAAATTAGGTGCAACATTGTGTTTATATATCTCAAGCACCAATAAAAAGACCCCTCTCGGTGAGGATTCATATGATTTCTCGAGAAAAAGTTGAAATAGTTCCGTACATTACCAATATTAGCTTTGATATTATAGTACTTATTAGCTTTGATATTCAATGTATTCAATGTAATACTTCAAGTGTTCCCAAATGGTAAAAAATTCTTCGATGATTTTGTTTCTAGTAATGACCTCAACCTCTATTGGCCTACAGTAGATTCCCAAAAGATGTCAATTTATCCTCCAAGCCATTATTTACATTCATCAAAACCTTCCATGGGATCAATTGATAGCTAGATTAGGATATTTTGACACCTATTTTTAATTTGTGCCAGGAATAAATGTTTTCTCTAAAATCCAAATAATATGGTGAGTGACAAAAGCTATCCTTTTTTATGTCAAAAATATCCATCTTATGCAGGGTCCATTCTTTCATTGCCTCTACAGATTGGTTGGAAGAAACACTTTCGAAGGAAAAAAATGAAACAATACCAAAACTTGTGATAATTGTAAATCCAATCAACCCATATGCATCATATGTTTTTTATCCTCTTATGTCGGTACCAATTTGGTCATCATTGTTCTCTATTCATATCTTTATTTGTTATCTATCTAAACCTTACACTTAATGTAAAAGGACTTGAATACAAAGTTTAAAATTGGGTCACAACATTTGGGATAGGATAATTTGGCTTCTGGTATCTCACTCTAATGTTAAAAATTACTGGTGTTTTTAAAATGAACTAGGTTATATCCTAATCTAGTGCAAGGGTAATCTAAATACTCTTTGTTTTCTACAATTTTTTTGGGGGTTCCAATTACAAGGAGAACACCATGTAGCAGAGGTTTTTATGGAACCTCCTCGAAAAAATCATCCCTTTTCTATTTATAGAGGAGGTTTTTAGTGGAGGTGGGAAGTCAAAGGATTTTACACTGGTGTTCTTACATCATCCAAACACACCGGTGCGCTCTCAAACATAACTCATCGATGCTTACAAAATAAAGCACATTGATAACCCTTATTAATATAAAGTACTAAAATATCATTTTTATTTAAAAAAAATAAAAAGCATAATGGTACTCCCAGACAAACTTCATGCACCGAGGCGTCTATAATACTGGAGTGCCGAAAAACAATAACACATACACACACACACATGCCCAAAAATCCAATATATATAATAATATACATACAATACTGGAGTTTTTTTTTTAATTATATATACCCAGAAATCTAAGCGACGCATTACACATGCTCGAAAACATTGGTGCATCCAACTGTATGGTGCACTGTGATAGGGTAAAATAAACAAAAACGCATACTAGTGCACTACCTAACACATCGATGTGTCTTACTGTCGGGTGCACAATAGTAGGGTAAAATAAAGAAAAAATTACAAAACCAATTTTCATTTTTACATTTCCTTCTATGCTTCCAACCTCTCACACAAGCACCGTTTCTCACCCTCATTGTACGACCACCCTGTTTTCATTTCTCTACATTGTTGGTTCCACAGTGCACCTATAGATTTCATACATTTTCCAATTTTGGAAAAAAAATTTGAAAATTTCATTTTTCGTCTACGGGCCAACAATACCTCCTTAGGTGAGAAGAGACCAGGTAAATTGTTTTTTACCTATTTATTTCAATTTTCGTTGGATTAAAGTTTAAAACCGACCTTAAATTTAGCATTTTTTTCAATTTTGTTAAACATTTCTTTGTGGTGCGCTTTACGCGTTCGACTTGCCCTAGACATGGTGCGGCCTGTGAATTCATAGGGAGCACCAAAAATGGTGCGTCATTTGAATTTACATCAATCACCTTTGGCGGTGCATAACATATTACCAAACACACCATGCAATACTAAGCACCATGCACTGAAAAGCTACATTTCTGGTGCCTTTGTCTAAGAAGAAACATTGTTTTCGCATAGTAACCTATTGATGTGTTCTAACAACTTGAATGCACCGGTGCTCCTTACCTAACTCAATGCCCCATTACCATTGTGTTATAAAATACTATGCACTGCTAGATAAGGCACCCAAAAACCGGTTTGTTATATGGAATAACTGCATGGGTGAACCACATAGCACCACACTTATAAAACTTATAATACCGTCAAAACTGTGAACATGGATCATCAAACTTACCGGTGCACCTTAACAGTGTATATCAATGCATTTAATGACAAATGTAGCACTGGTGCACCAAATAACATAGAGCACTGACAAAGGTGCATGTTTTCTAATAAAGCACACTGGTAATAGTGCATATCAGTTATTAGAGGCATATCAATTACTTTACAACATTTGTTTGCAAACATAAATTAATTTTAGTTCTTGATAAATACAAAATAGTTATATATGTGTGTACTTCAATTTCAATTTGTTTTATCTATATATATGTTCCTAAAAAGAATTGTGTGTGAATAATAGATTGTAACATCCCCTCCGTTACGAAAACAAAAGTGATGTACAAAAGAGGTATATATATATATATATATTAACAAAAGTTACGACAAGTGACATGCGTCACAACATATATTAATAACTACACAATCAATTTCATCACAATCAACTAAGAACAACATCACTATTATTCAATCAACCGCATCTAAAAAATATAACATAAGGAAGCTACCCACCCAACCTATCCTGCATGGTTAGGACCTCCAAGACACATAAGCAACACTCAAGTCCAGGATTCATCCTATTGATTTTGACCATTTAAGGTCTCAGGACTGGTGACTGTTCTGAGGAACAAGGAAGTATCTAAATCCAATTAATTCAATCATACACCTCTATTCAAGACTAGAATTATCAACATACTTAACCATCAATTCATCAAGACTAGAAAACTCACCCTTCTTGGTGTTAACTCTACGAATGTTACCACTGTTTTAAAAACGAGGAAAATCAATACAAAAATCAACTAACTGGAAATGGGTAAACCAGACATGAACATATTAATTAACACTGTTATATTCAAAGAGAAACGTTGCCATACAAAACCTAATCCAACCTTGGATCCGACACCTGTTCCGACACCCGATCCAACACTTGATCTAGACATTGAAACATAACTAAATTCTAATAAAATCAAATTAAAATCAACATGCAACAAATTAAGGTTTCGAAAATGGTAGGAGTTGCAATCTGATAATGGCAGAGGTTCAAAGGCACAAGAGGAAAATCGTTCAAGGTGATCAAAGACTAAAACAAAGAACCAGGAATTAAAAATTGGATTGAACCAAATGAAATAAACCACGGAATTCCTTTATTAGTAAAACAATTTTTAAAGGTTCAACAAATCAAGGTAGGGATTCCACACAGATTCAATTCGTAAATAAAGTCTAAATTTTCTGAACCACCACTAATTCAATTCCATAAATTCCCAATTATTTAAGCCATAAGAAAACAAAACTGCAAATTCGTTTTGGATATTGCTTCAACCAGACATATAAAATCAAATTCTGGCAAGCAAAACAAATGGTAGCGACTAACTATACAGATTTCCTAAACCACCGATAAATACAATTCAACAATTCCAGAATGTACTCAATCAACTCAATCAGATCATAGCGCCCATGGGGATTCAAATTTCGTTTTATTTAACACACAAAAGTTTTGATTCCATAACCAAAAATCAATTTCCATACGCAACTAATGACAAGAAATTTCTCTCTTTCAAAAGGGAATTCACCCAAGCTCAACATGAATAACATAACATTCTTCTCAATCATACAAAACATGACCCATTCCATCGCATACATCACAACTATACAAACTGATAAATTAAAATAAAATTCTGATATTCAATCACTAGCAAGGACTAAGAAAATACACATTCTGTACATATATATATCCATTTGCAGCAACCGAGTAAATACAAATCCAAAGGATTGGTAAAATGTAAAGCCAACAAATAAAGAAATTCCAATACATTTAGTTTGAAAAATTGGAAGCAACCATGCTAGAAATTCATCTTCTAGATTACACAACCATCAAGGAAACTTGCAAATTCAATATTGGAGATCCCATACAGTTTATGGCCATTTCTAAAAACTAATATACAACTTAATCTTATTACAATTCAAATCTCAAATAAGAATACCATAACCAACGAATATGGTCCTAGAAGATGTTCTTCTGTAACTGGCGTTCCTTCCGATCTCCCGCTTGCTAATCGTAGAGACTGCACCGATACCTCCCAGCCAACGCTAGGGGTAGTCTTCTTCCCCCTTATCCCCCCAAGCCGCAAAGGGGCCAAGAACAAAAACCATAAATACTATAGCTCCAAGTTTTCCTCGTAAGGGAGAGCTACCACTCTATCCTCAAACTTGGTTTCCCAACTCTCACAAGTAAAACACAGTTCAAAAATGATTTTGGTAGCATAACTTTACCAATAACAAGTGTCATCCATTTCCCATCTAGACAATTTTTTTTATAGAAATTTCTTTACTGACACATGTCCACATGCACACTTAATTAATTTTTTAATTAAATAATTTAGGATTATTCACCCTCACACTTGTCACCCTCTCCCCAAGTTGCACAAGTAATTACATATTTTATTTTAATTAAAAGTCAATTTCCCTCACATTCCCCAATGTGTTCCTAAAATCACTCTTAGTTGTCTCTTTATTCCCTAGATTCTCAATTAATGAGTGCCTCGTAACTAGATCTTAGTTAGAGTTTGATTAAGAGTCTTCTTCTAGTTAGACTAGTGGTATCTAGACTCTAGATACCATCCTATGTGTACACCTATTCTCTCATATTGTATTTCTTTCTTATTATAAAATTCCCTTTTCTTAATTTCATGCACACATGTGCATTATATCTCATTTAGATTTTCTCATTATTTAAATTCTTAAATTGATTTATCTTATTTCTTTTAATTTAATTAATAAATTAATTTAGTCCCCTAACTAACTTACACTTAGGCCTAGTCTTTGAAGTAGGATTTGACCTTTTTTTTGGGGATTTATAATTAATAATTTTACTCTTTAATTAATTATTTAAATCCGACAAGGTCTAATGATTTCAAGGTTTTCTAGGCCACCTAGATTTATTGACTCAAGTTTTTTTATTTATGTGACATGTCTTTCAAGACACACCTCCATGATCCAAGGGTGCCACTCACCATTTGACTGGTTTTGGTAGTTTGCCCAACCCTTGGAGTCAACACTCCACTCAGTTGACCTTGTGAGAGACTAAGGGCTTCTAAGGAATAAGGACTCCACCTTATTTCGTGCACTTTATAATTCTTCGTGAGCAACTGTCTCAATATTCCCTCATGACATCGTGGAACTCTCGAAATAGGTAATTGTTATCCTACAATTCAAGCCACGACGGGAGTGCTAGTAGGCTGTGACAGGGACTCTTCCACACCTCTCCCTCAATGTATGGTTTTCTGTGCATGGTCCCTTTACTCCTTATGTGAGTCATATTAGCAAGCATTGTCAGTGTGCATTCATTGACAAAACATTGTCAATGATCAATATACATAATCATACTATAATAAATCACATGTCATATATGCGTAAAATGAAATACTCAAACAAAATATAATCCACTCTGTTAGCGATATTTCTTGTATCGGGGGGTAAAATGCAAAGGAAGGGGTTAAAAACCCACTTACCCTAAGTCTGGGATGCAAATGCACCTATGTTTAAGTGGGAATCAATTCTGGACGACAGGATTTCGCGTGCCCGGATCAACAGCGCGCATCAGATTTCGCCCCCCCCTGCCTTTCTACCTTTAAGCAGAGGGGGGGGGGGGTCCGGAATCAAGGGCGCATCGGGGCGCATCTCTTCAACGGTTCTGATCAGAGCGCCCAGATCAATGGCGCTCAAGGAAATTACGGACCCCCCTACCTTTCTACCTTTAAGCCGAGGGGGGGGGGTCCGAAATCGGGCACGTAGCTTCGCAACGGCTGAGATCTAAGCACCCAGATCAGCGACGCTCGTGCGATCCCATCCTCCTCAGCTGCTATATGCTTAGCCAACGTGGGCCCACTCCCCTGTTATATCATCTTCCGGAGCCACCTTTGCCCTGTTGCCATGTGCCATCTGTCCTCTTCCACTCTTTAGTCCAGGTGGTCCCTTCCCCATCTCCTCATCCACTTACCACCTGCCATGTGTCCCGCTCCCCTCTACGTCAGCCTTCCACTAAAATGTGCCCATTACGTCTCATCTCCTACCTCCTCCACTTATCGTTTTCCACCACGTATCTTCCCTTGTCACCACTCCCGCTATGCACCCCATCCTCCGCACTGGCCTCCACACCTATTTATCGGGCCATTCAGCTAATCCAGATGGCAGTGCAAGGGGCCTTCCACGTCACTAAAGTGTCGAGTTGGCCGGGCCGTTCTCAATCCCAACGGAGTAGTTATTGAGGTAGTTGGTGGTGGTTAGATATCTCCTCTGCCATAATGGGAAGGCCCGACACCGAATTAAAGCATGTCGATTCATCCACTGATTTGTCAGGAGTTCAATCACATCCATTGTAGGTGTGCGATTAGTCAAAGATTGCAAGTGCAGATTGTCAAAAGCCATGCAGACGCAAAGCTTTTAATGCAGCGTCTTGATTTTGTTATTGTTGTTGTTTTGAGTATATGAAGGCGTTTTCGCCATTTTTGTATCTATCGATGGTAGAGCTAAGCTCCCGACTGTAGAGTTTTAATGAACATTCTAGTCTTCTGGTTGTGCATCTATATTTGAGATTTCTTGTTTTATGACAAACAGTTTCTTTACTCCGTCTATGCTTTTGTCTCATACCAGAGAATTCATGATCGAATGATTCGCATGAATTGTTGCAGTTATGTTATGATAAAGGATTTGTCGTGCATTATTGTATTCTCTAGTCTCTTGTGTTTGAATGTAAGAGGATCTTGCGTTTGGATGCTTTCTTCTCCAGTCTGTTAGAAACCTGATGTTTGTGATAGATCCTTGCACTCTCCTCATACAAGTCTTCCCTCTGCTCACCCTTTATTACAACTCACTGTTTGGAGTTTATCTAAGACCTCACTTGCTCGTGCACGCCTGGCCTAGTTTCAGAGTTAGAACCACATCGTTTGAGTTAACCTCCATTTGATCACCCCATTAAAAAAATCGTGACATTAAACTGATGGGTGTCAGGCTCTGCTCCTGCAAGCAATCTAGGAGTGACTTCCGACGCTAACATTTCTGGCGCCATTGCCGGGGACCGAAGTCGAAAATTTTCCCTGGGATTGAACGACAACGATTAACTGATTCTGAAGGTGCATCAAACATTAGAACTATTGATATTGCTACTGTGCACTTGGCGACTCCATTGTGAAGAATCCACTACGGCGAACCTGTTCGGTTAGTTGTGGCTTCCAGCGGTAGACACATGCGGTCTCATCCATAGCTACCTCTGGCCGCACCTGAAGAAAACTCGGAAGTGATTATCAGAAAAGGGAAGTCCTCTCAAGGAGGAAGTTCCGCCTCTCAACCAGGTATTTCTCCACCTCCTTCTATAAAAACTCCATTTTCTTGTTCTCAGCTTCCCAGCTGCCCTGTCTCTGAAGTTTCCCGTTTTCTGAACTTTGGGAGTGTTCCTGCTGAGTTTTCTCCTCCTTGTCTGGTACCAGAAAGAGAGATTCTTGTCGCTCCCCCTTCCCTGGAAGCTGTGCCTCAGAACATACCTTGGGCCTCAGAAGGTCTCACCACCCCTCCTGTTATTACTATTACTGCTCAGAGAGAAGCGTCTGCACATTCAGATCCCTTATCTCTCTCTCTCTCTCTCTGTTTTCCTCGTTGTCTCCCTCTCCTTCAGGAAACTCTGTTCCGATATCCCCTGTTCACACTCCTTCTCCTCCAAGCTCTCCACTACCTAATATCCCTATGGCTGGTGCTAATCCCCCTCTGAATAGAATGGACGCCATAGTCGCTGCCAGATATGCTCCCTTAGTCCTACCCCATCCCATGAATCCTCTCCCCATTGGAGACTATTTGAAAGACATGCCCAAGTTCGTTGGAGAAGGAGACATAACTGCAGAAGAGCATCTAGCTGCTTTCTACGGTTATGCAGACAACCTCAACATTAAGAGTGAAGATGTTTGGATGAGAGTCTTTGTCTAGAGCCTGGATGGCGAGGTGAGGAAATGGTTTAGAGGGTTGCCCCTCAGATCTATTGCTGGAATTGAAGCCTTGGATAGTGTTTTCCTGAGGCAGTAAGAAAATGGAAGGAGAGTCTGTCTCTGACTTCTCCAAAAGATTCAATAAGATGTATAATAATATTCCCGCAGAGATAAAGCCCTCAGAAGCCTCCGCCCAAATTTCCTATGCTGGTGCATTTGGCCCTGATTTCTACCTTTTATTGAGGGAAAGGAGAGCCACCTCCTTAGCTCAAATGCAAGATGCGGCCATAGAAGTGGAATCCAATATATTGACAGCTGACAGATTGAGGAACAAGGCTGACTTAGACAGAAGAAAGGGAAATTCCGAAGCCTCAACTTCTGGCACATTGGTGCCCCACCCTCAGGTGGATGAATTGACCAGGATGGTGAAGTCTCTGTCTGCAGAGATGGAAAGGCTGAAGGTGGAGAGAAAGAAAATGAACAAGGGTCCCCAAAATGCTGAAAAGGGAGGAGGTTTCAGAAGACCAAATAATTTTTCTCCTCCGAATGTGCAAAGGGAAGGAGGCAGAGACAGAGAAGACCAGAGAGTTCAGGCCCCTTTTCAGAACAATTTTGTGGCCGAAGATGAAGGAGGGGAAATAGACGAGCTGGAACCTGAAATTCATTGCTTTGGAGATACCCCTCCTTTTCCTCATCTTACACAATCAACATACGAGGAGTCTCTCATGGACAATCAACTAAATGAATTAAGCAAGGGAGACAAGGCTAGCGGCGGTCGAGGCAGGTACAACTTGAGGCTCGACAAGAAGACAACAACACCTGATATTCTCGAGCAGTCCACTAGGATGAAGAAGCCTGCTAATAAAGTAGCAGACAGTCACAGAGGTAAAAAAGCTCAACCCCTCTCTCCCATTGTCCACGATCATGTTCCTGAAATAAGGGAAATTCCAAAGCTTGCATCTTCTTTTAAGTTCGAGCATGAAATCGAAAAGATCAGGATCCCTGTGCCCCTCACCGAGCTTATTAAACATGAAGAATTCAAAAAACGCTTCTCTGAGCTTTTATAGTCCGAAGCCTCATGCCTTCCCACAGACTCCATAAACCTCCAAGATGAAAAGCCAGCAGTTGTCTTGGGCCCCATGGTAGAAGATAGAGATGACTCATCTCGCCCTTTCTACACATCCCTGAACATACATGATAAATTGCTGCACAACTGCTTGATGGATTCAGGAGCTTCTCACAACCTCATGCCTAAAACCATCATGGAAGAACTGGGGATAGAAGTCACCAGAGCCTATCATGACCTCTATTCTTTTGACTCCAGGAGAGTTCAGTGTCTTGGAGTTATTAAAGACCTGGTTGTGATCCTGTTTCAATTGCCCATGAAAAGTGTGGTCATGGATATCGTAGTAGCTGATGTCCCCCCCAAGTTCGGTATGTTGCTATCGAGATATTGGATAAAAATACTGGGGGGAACTTTACAGATGGACCTCACGTATGCTACTATCCCAGTGTTTGGAGGAAATCATAGAAGACTATACAGGGAAGCCCAGCTAGCCTACATAATCAGTGATGAAGCCAACCCTACCAATCATCCCATCTTTTCCCTGGACACTGATATAGGCTCCAGTTTACTATAGCTCACCCACGCCCCCGAGCCTCCTCTCAATCTCAGAAAGCAGTCCACCATTTCCCCTAAATCTCCTCCCCCCATCACCCCTGTCTAGAAAATGTTCTTTGATGGAGCCTGTTCCCGAGAAGGCGCTGGAGCTGGGGTGGTTTTTATATCACCTGCTCAGGAAACCATGTCTCTGTCATACAGATTAGAATTTGAAGCTACCAATAATGTGGCAGATTATGAAGCCCTCATCCTAGGATTAAGAGCTGGGAGGAAAATCAGAATCCAGGAGATGGCTGTGTTCGGAGATGCAGAATTGATCATCCAACAAGTCAAAAATATTTATCAGGCCAAGCATCCCCGGCTTAAGAACTACAGAAACGAGGTATGGGACCTAGTTGATAATTTCTTCCTGGATTTTAACATTTCTTTCATTCCGAGGGAAGAGAATACCGCGACCGACTCCCTAGCAGTCTCAGCCAGTTTGTACAAAATCCCCCTGCCTCCAGAGATCCATGGTGAGGTTGAGGTAAGATACCGACCATCCATCCCGGACAACATAAAGCATTGGAGGGTGTTTAAGGATGATCTGAAGATTGAAAAATTCCTCCAATCTGTTGACGAGTTTTCTGGATTGCGCATTGATCAGGATCCTGGCCTGGAAGGTGACCCTCACCCGGAGGTGTTTTTAAATGAAATTGCTAACCACCAGATTATTCAACTACCGAGCAATTACATTCCGAAAGGACTGGTCCCATTAGAAATATTGTTCGATGGGAATGATGTGGCAGTGAAGGGTAGAGTTTCAAGTGATGATGCTCACACAACTGAGTGCAACATCGGTACACCTGAGAAGCCTAAGCTCGTCAAGCTGTCAAAGGATCTGACCAGAGAACAAAGAGATGAATATACCAAATTGCTGAAAGAGTTTGCTGATGTGTTTGCATGGACCTACGAAGACCTCAAGACGTATGAAACATCAGTCATTGAACACAAGATCCCGTTGAAGGAAGAGGCTAAGCCGTTCAAGCAGAAGCTAAGACCGATAAATCCCATGTTGCTACCTGTTATGGAGAAAGAGGTGAAGAAGCTGCTAGATGCCCAAATCATTGTCCCCTTGAGATATTCAGATTGGGTGGCCAATTTGGTTCTAGTAAGAAAGAAAAGTGGGGAAATCAGACTCTGTGTTGATTTCAGGAACCTGAACAGGAGCTCAAGGAAAGATAATTATCCCCTGCCCAACATGGAACACATACTGCAGAGGGTCACTGGTGCATCTAGAATATCAATGATTGATGGCTTCTCTGGTTACAATCAGATATCTGTCATGCCTGAGGACAGGGAAAAAATGACCTTCACCACTCCTTGGGGCACATTCATGTATGCCAAAATGCCTTTCGGACTGTTGAATGTAGGAGCGACATTTCAACGAGCCATGGACATAGCCTTCATCGGGGAAAAAGATCAGTTTGTAGTGATCTATTTGGATGACATCACGGTCTTCTCTAGGTCGGATAAGGAGCACTGCTGCTACTTGAAGAAGGTTTTTCTGAAGTGTTGGAGGTTTGGTCTATCCCTAAACCCTAAGAAATCTTTATTTGCTATGAAGGAAGGGAAGCTACTAGGCCATATAGTGTCAGCTGAGGGAGTGAGAATTGATCCTAGCAGGGTGGAGGCAATTCAGACCCTGTCACTTCCAAGATCTAAGAAGGAAGTTCAGGCCTTTTTAGGGAAGATAAATTTTCTGAGGAGATTCATCTCAAATTTTGCTGAACTAGTGAAGCACATCACAACCATGCTCAGGAAGGGAAATGAAGTAAAATGGAACCTTGAACCCAGGGAATCTTTTGTCCAAATAAAGAGGGCATTGACTGAAGCACCTGTGTTAATTAGTCTTGATTATTCCAAAGATTTTCTGATTTTCTCTTTCTCTTCCTGTGATACAGTAGCAACAGTTTTGTTGCAGAAAAATGATCAAGGACGAGAACAAGCCATTGCCTTCTACAACAAGGCATTGAGAGATGCATAACTCAGGTACGAGATCATGGAGAAGCAGGCCTATGCCTTGGTGAAAGCTCTCAAGGCTTTCAGAGTCTATGTCTTACACTCGAGGATCATTGCATATGTTCCTTCAACCTCTGTGAAGGACATTCTTATACAGCTTGACATAGACGGGAGGAGAGGTAAGTGGATAGCCAAAATCTTGGAGTTTGATTTGGAGATTAAGCCCACTAAATTGATAAAGGGGCAGGGTTTAGCCAAGTTGCTTGCTGAATCCAACTGCAAGGCTTTGGGGATTAACCTCGTCCATGAGCAAGCTAAGCCATCCAACAATGATTCCCAGAGTGCCCTATCATTAGCAGCATGCCCCTGGTACAAGGACATCTTGTATTTTCTGCAAGAATTAAAGCCTCCTGATGGATTGGGAAAAGGTAAGGCCAGGGCCTTAAAGCTTAAAGCAGTCAGATACTGCCTCATTGACCAAGCCTTGTACTGGAAAGACCCCCTAGGGTTATTTTTAAGATGGCTGGACCCATAAGAGGCCCAGCAGGTTATGTTTGATTTCCAAAGTGGCCTTTGTGGGGGTCATCATTTCTGGAAGACCACAACCCATAAGATCCTCCGAGTTGGGTATTACTGGCCCACTTTATTCCCTGATGTCTACAGAGAAATTAGAGCTTGTATCAAATGCCAGAAGTTCTCAGGAAAGCAACAGCTCAAGTCTCTGCCATTAAAGCCTGTAGTAGTTTCAACACCCTTTCAGCAGTGGGGATTGGACTTCATTGGAGAAATTCATCCTCCCTCAAGTGGCCAGCACAGATGGATCCTCACTGCGACAGATTATTTCACCAAGTGGATAGAGGTTGTTCCCACCAGGAGCTCTTCCCATAAAGTAATTATCGGTTTCCTGGAGGATATCATATCCAGATTTGGCTGCCCTAGCAGAATTGTCACTGATAATGCCTCCCCCTTTAGTTCTGAGCCTCTGGTCAAGTTCTGTGAACAGTATGAGATTTCACTGATTCACTCTACTCCCTATTACCCTTAAGGGAATGGACTGGCATAATCTTCCAATAAAAGTCTGATCAAGCTCATTAAGAAGTTACTGGAAGATAACAAAAGGGCCTGGGATTCGAAGCTCAAATTTGCTCTGTGGGCTGATCGGTTTACAACCAAGAAATCCCTGGGCATTTCACCTTTCCAACTTGTTTATGGGACATAGGCTGTTTTCCCTACTCAGCTTGCCTTATCTGTAGAAAAATTCTTCCAGGAACTTGAAGGAGAGCCTAACAATATGGTCAGAAGGATTCATCAGATGGTGGAGGTGCAGCAGATTAGAGAGCAGGTCACGAATAAGGCCTACGACCATCAACAAAAGGTCAAGCAGGCTTTTGACAGGAAGGGCAGAAAGAAAGAATTCGAGCAGGGTGATCTGGTGCTCAAATGGGATGCACCCAGGAAGGACAGGGGCAAGCACAGTAAGTTTGATGCCCTCTGGTTTGGACCTTTCAAGATCCTTGAAGTATTTTCGAACAACACTTACAGGTTATAGGATCTGGAAGGCGACGAAGTTTTTGGTGGCCCAGTAAATGGTCACTTCTTGAAAAAATGTTTTTTGTGAGCCATAGTCGGCTCTTTTGTTTTTTGTAAATATTGTTTCTGTTTCGGTTTAATAAATGACTCCATAGCCCAACAACAAGGCACTGATTCTGCAAAAGATTTCTTGGAGCATCACAGGGACGACTCTATCCCCCATGGAGTCAAATGTTAGCAATATTTCTTGTATCGGGGGGTAAAATGCAAAGGAAGGGGTTAAAAACCCACTTACCCTAAGTCCGGGATGCAAATGCGCCTATGTTTAAGTGGGAATCAATTCTGGATGGTAGGATTTCGTGTGCCCGGATGAACGGTGCACATCAGATTCCGCCCCCCCCTGCCTTTCTACCTTTAAGTAGAGGGGGGGGGGGGTCCGGAATC
>ML778050.1:1022587-1055610 GCA_009831015.1 Picea engelmannii | reverse complement strand
GGGGGGGGGGGGGGTCCAGATCAGGTGCACATCTTCCCAATGGCCGAGATCTAAGCGCTCGGATCAGCGGCGCTCGCGCGATCCCATCCTCCTCAGCTGCTCTATGCTTAGCCAACGTGCGCCCACTCCCCTGTTATATCATCTTCCGGAGCCACCTTTGCCCTGTTGCCATGTGCCATCTGTCCTCTTCCACTCTTTAGTCCAGGTGGTCCCTTCCCCATCTCTTCATCCACTTACCACCTGCCATGTGTCCCACTCCCCTCTACGTCAGCCTTCCACTAAAATGTGCCCATTACGTCTCATCTCCTGCCTCCTCCACTTATCGTTTTCTGCCACGTATCTTCCCTTGTCACCACTCCCGCTATGTGCCCCATCCTCCGCATTGGCCTCCACGCCTATTTATCGGGCCATTCAGCTAATCCAGGTGGCAGTGCAAGGGGCCTTCCACGTCACTAAAGTGTCGATTTGGCCGGGCCGTTCTCAATCCCAACGGAGTAGTTATTGAGGTAGTTGGTGGTGGTTAGATATCTCCTCCGCCATAATGGGAAGGCCCGGCACCGAATTAAAGCATGTCGATTCATCCACTGATTTGTCAGGAGTTCGATCACGTCCGCCGTAGGTGCACGATTAGTCAAAGATTGCAAGTGCAGATTGTCAGAAGCCATGCAGACGCAAAGATTTTAATGCAGCGTCTCGATTTTGTTGTTGTTGTTGTTTTGAGTATATGAAGGCATTTTCTCCATTTTTGTATCTATCGATGGTAGAGCTAAGCTCCCGACTGTAGAGTTTTAATGAACATTCTAGTCTTCTGGTTGTGCATCTGTATTTGAGATTTCTTGTTTTATGAAAAACAGTTTCTTTACTCCATCTATGCTTTCGTCTCATACCAGAGAGTTCATGATCGAATGATTCGCATGAATTGTTTCAGTTATGTTATGATAAAGGATTTGTCGTGCATTATTGTATTCTCTGGTCTCTTGTGTTTGAATGTAAGAGGATCTTGCGTTTGGATGCTTTCTTCTCCAGTCTGTTAGAAACATGATGTTTGTGATAGATCCTTGCACCCTCCTCATACAAGTCTTCCCTCTGCTCACCCTTTATTACAACTCACTGTTTGGAGTTTATCTAAGACCTCACTTTCTCATGCATGCCTGGCCTAGTTTCAGAGTTAGAACCACATCGTTTGAGTTAACCTCCATTTGATCACCCCATTAAACAAATCGTGACATTAAACTGATGGGTGTCGGGCTCTGCTCCTGCAAGAAATCCAGGAGTGACTTCCGATGCTAACACACTCCCTGACTCAGTCCGAAGTCCAAGGAGGTCCATCGATGCCATCAACATCCATAATTCGTCATGTGTCTTGCACACTCAGGTAAACTCATCAATAACATCTTTCAATACATATATATCGAAACAGTAAGTCACACCACATCATCAACATGTGTAATCCATAATCGAAATAAAATCACCATGTACCATAACCAGATCACTTGCACGCAAGTGTCCTCAAAGAATAAGTCAATAAAAGTGTGTTCAGTAGAGTGGTATGTTACAGAGATGAAATTGATGAGCATAGGAGCAGAAACAATAGTAGTAGATAGAGACATACAAATTTGGATGTGAGTGGGAGGCTAGTGATAGGGAGAGGTAGAGGATACTTCACCCTATTGCACCGCATAATCATTTCCTTTTAATGGATGTTTTTCTCCTCAATTTTTATGAGGAGAATGCATCCCTCAGGGGAACTCTTCATTTTTACAATAGTTGATCCATTGTTGGGATCATGGTCAACATGCATGCATGGTTTGTATCGATCTGCGGTATCATCCCATAGAGGAGGATATTTATTTTATCACTGGGTTATCTAGGAGGGGGGAGGTTTGGCCCTAATTCCCTTATCTACCACTCAACATTGCATGAGAGAGCCATCTGGTATATATGCATAGATATGTCAGTCCAAACATTGTGCATGTTATGGAATCCCAGGTTGTTGGTGGTCAATTGCTGATAGATGAATTTGGTGCAAAGGAGGTTAAGTGTCTGCCCCTTATTGTCATGATACTAACACACTTCAACTTTCATGGGAAACACATCAGTTGCTCATTTATGTACTATGTAGATAGTTTATTTTAGAATCCTCGACTGATTAGGTGGTCGGAGATTTTTTTTTCTACTTTTGTTTCTCACTATATTCCTTTACATTTATCTGATCGAAGGTATCCCACCACTTGCAACTAAAAATAAAACATTGAAAAGATGAGAAGTCCACTTGCATGATCTCTTTTATCTTTCCAATGTAACCTAACTTTCCCTCTATTATATTTTTATAACGGTATCTAGCATGACTAGATTGGTCGAACTCAACTTCCACTCCACAATCTTGTGTGATGTTTCCATCATCGACATCCTCAATGCAAAAATGATGTCCATATGCTCACATAGATGGGAACAAATGCACTTGTAAAAATGGGAACAAAGGATGATGTAATATGTTTAATAACCCAAGCATTAATAAAAACATAATGCATGTTACAATTCAAATGTGTAATATTATACATTGAACGTGGTACTCAAAGAGATTACTATAGAGTTGTTGCACCCGATCTCTATGTTTAGTGCATCCATATCTTCTCCACGTGGGTAACAACAGGACACGACATATTTCTTTGTAATCTGGTCAACTACCCAACTATTGGGACATATTTTTGGCATATTTTCTTTTAAATGATTAGGATAAAGCATGCTTCTACCATTAAAATGTCTAAATGCTTCCATATCACTGTCCCATTTCCTTCTTTTATTTTCATACAACATGACCCATGGTTGAATTTCCTTCGCGTTGTAAAGACAAATTTTATTGATGGAATCAATTTCTAAATTTGTTGATATATACAAGAATTTAAAACG
Organism: Picea engelmannii; assembly: GCA_009831015.1. Taxonomy (NCBI): domain Eukaryota; kingdom Viridiplantae; phylum Streptophyta; class Pinopsida; order Pinales; family Pinaceae; genus Picea; species Picea engelmannii. Next base: position 1,052,700 of record ML778050.1, on the reverse strand, counting down.
AATAGTATGAGATCAAATATATTTTATCAACTTCAGTGTAAATTGTTTCTCTGTACAAATTTGATAAAATATAAGTGAGTCACTCTTTAACATGTGCCTTTTTCCATTCAATTGGAGTAGCTCCCCTTCCCTTTTGGACTCATCTCATTGGTTGTCCCAAAACACTCCCCCTCATATGTCGTCAATTTCCTTGATGTACTCACTAGAATAATAGAATGACTCGTATACTATGTACCCCTCCACCATAGAGCCCTTTGGTTTTTCCCTTTGTCAAACAAAGCCCTTCAATTTTTTCATGTACCTCTCTAAGAAAAAACATCCAATGACATGAGAGCATCCCATCTAATTAAAACTCATTAGGTAGGTGAATTAGAAGATGGAATTGCAAGTTCATAAAACTCATGGGAGGTTCCTTCTCAAACATATAAACAATATCAACTATCTCTCGATGCCATCATGTAGTTCTATCCATATGAATCTCATTTGATGCGATCCAACATACAATTGTAGATAATTTTGATATGGTACATCATAGGTTCTATATTAAGTCATGGTTCACATAACCACACACGAGCAAAGGATAAAAACAATACAAAATAGACACACACATCATTAAATTCCATAAAATTGTGAGTGCATAATATATTTTTACTGACACTATAGAAGAAGAATCATGTATTCGACATACATACCCTTAGAAGGTTCAGATGGTCATGTGATTTCAACCCCGACAAATTCCCTTCTATAGTGAATTAATGTCATAGATTGAACCCATATAAATAAGGTTCCTTCACATATAATATAACATCCTTCACCATCGAAAGATAATCTTTCTTCAAAATCCATGGGACATCACATTCCTTAAAACACCAACAGGGACCAACCTATCCTCTACTTTCATTTCTTGGCCAATGTCTCTTTTTAGTATTCGTAGAAATAAGATCTCTCCTAATAACCAATGTGTCATTTTCATTCGATGATATATGCCTCCATAAAGAAGGCGAAACCTTTTTGAATATATGCATGGGATATAGTAAGTGGGAAGTATTAATATGATCCTAATATGGAAGATCATAAAATATAGATTTCCTTTTCATCCCAATGGTAATTTTCTCAACATAGGTGTAAAAAAATTTAGGATCATCGAACATAGGTTCCCAATTTGAATAAAACAATTATGCCATCTCCTTCTTCTTGTTTGTGTCATATGCTCTAATCCAATCTATCAGTGTCATTATTTCAGGTCTCCAGGTTCTATATGGTTTACCATTGAAAGCAGATGCAACTCTTCTATAAGGGTTGTTGGCCCTCGACCAAGTTTTGAGGAAACATTGGTCATGTTTGACCACTTTTGGGACTTCGACAGGTTGGTCGAAGATGGAGCGCCCAAGTGGAGCTGAGATTGCAGGATTACACTTATTTTATGGGATTGTGGACCAATCAAAGGGTCTACTAGGGTTTATGTAACATGTTATGGTATGTCGGCCCATGGGTTTACCCATGATTAGGCCGTTTTGCAAATGTATAAATAAGAAGCTAAGCGATGTAAGAATTTGTGTTGGCTATGTGGACAGTATGTTTGGCTCAGTGCAAGAGATTGTAAGTTACTTTGTGCAATTTGGTTGTGAAAAGTAAGGCATTGTGCTATTAAGGAGTTGGCTCTGTGCCTTGACCTGATTTTGGGGAAGGTGGATCTAGTGCATTGTGCGTAGATCACTTATCCAATGTGAAGCTTGGCTCTGTGAATTTGTGCACAGGAGCAGATGAATGTAAGTAGATTGGAGACTAATAAAGAAGAAGAAGAAGTTGGTGGACGTAGCCCCACATTGGGGTGAACCACGTATATCTTGTGTCTTGATGTGCTTTGTGCGATGTTATTTATGTGATTTATGCTTAGTGATGTTGATATAATGTATGATGAATGCATCTAATGTTGTTTCTTAGTGATTAATGGTATTTTAATGTTATATCTGGGCTAATGCTAGGTGCTAAGTGATTGAAAGTACTTGGTCTTTATTATTACTGCGTTGATCTGTAATAAGGGTTTGATCTGCGATGTGAATGAGGTTCAAGAACTAATGCATATTTTTGTTTAAGTGCTCTGTTAAGTGTTGTAACCACAGATCTGTGTCCCAGCTTGGTTGTAGACACCTGAGTCCTGCAACCCCCCCTACCTCTACCTCGGGTGAGACTTCATATTCTTCGAAGGTGTTGCCGAAAGGGCTGATAGTTAGGGTTTTGTTGGTGCACTGTTGAAGCGTTGAACCTTGGGTCTGCCCTTGTGCCAAAAAATGGTTATGTTGCTGAGACCTGAAACTGCGATTGCTGAGAATTGAAGAAAAGAGAAAGCTTTGTGCGTAGATCTGTTGTTGTAGTGTGCAGTATTCTACTTGACTTGTGAAGCTCTATGCTAAGAAAGAAACCGGATATGAAGAAAAGAGGTAAGATCTTAAAGCTTTGTGCTCTAGTAAAGGTAAGATAAGTGGAAATTTTTGCTTTGAAAGTATGAATCTAGGTATGTTTGATAGATTTTGTCCTAGTTTGAAAACTAGGGCATAGTTAGAAGAAAGAGTTGATATGAGCAAATTCGATATAAATAGAGAACGATATGTTATTCCTATGCATAGAAAGAATTTTTGGACTCATTATTAAGTGGATGCAGGAACCTAGAAAGAATTTTTGTAGATTACAGGTCTAGCACTGTGATCCCAGTGTGCAGTACAGGAGAGGCTAGAACTCGTTTAAAAGAAAGAGAGGATTAACACTGTGTTATAACTGAAGAAGACCGGGACATCTTGCTAAGGAATGCCCTGGTACAGGTCCTATTTGTCTTTGTTGTAAAATTATTGGTCATGAGGTTGAAGATTGCCCAAGGATGATTGCTAAAGTTCATAATATGAACATGAGACAAGAAAATTATAAATAAGGTTAAGAGACTAAGGATATGTTAAAGAATCATACATAAAAAGAATCAGAGACTATGTTAATACAATTAAAAGAAGTAATGGATGATCATAAAGACATCAGTTTACCGGAGATCCTGAAGGAAAAACAACACATAGTTACAAGAATAGAAGACTTCAAGATAGACTGCGTATTAGATGAAGAAACACACGTGAATATTATGCCAAAAAGCACTTGGGAAATTTTGGAAAAGCCTGCTATGATACCTTCATTGGGAAGGATAGGCTTGTTTAAAGGAAAGATGATAACCCTATGTGGAAGAGTTACTAATATACCTATGATTGCTCATGAAACATCATCTGAAGAATAATTTGAAGTCATTAAATTTGTTGAGAACAACGCCCCTTTTCCACTTTTGTTAGGAAATAATTGGGTTGAGAAGGACCAGATCATAAGGAAAGCAGAGGAGGAAGCTACATAATAGAAAAAGCAAGAGCTAAGGGACCTCATAACCAGAAAAATAGAGTGACTAATAGAAGAAAAAGAGGATAAGTCGAAGCAACAGAGGGAAAGAGAATTAGTTGTTGAAAGAACACAGGAAGGCTTGAAGAACCTGTCCATCCAAGAAAGAAGTGCAGCCACCTCGGAAATAGTAAGAGAAGGGACATTAACCTCAGAAGTTGTAAGAGCATATCAACATTGCGAAGTCCTTTTACTAGGAGAGAATAAAAAAACAAATGGAAAGAGGATTCTAGAAATTGTTAGAGAAGATTAGATCATAGGGAAAAAGGCCAGGAAGCTCAATAAGAAGAAAGCCAGGTTATAAAAACTATAGGAAGTTCAAGAAAAGACTTCACAGGAGACAGTCCGCAGATCTTGAACCTCCTCTGAATAACAGAACCACGCAGAACGAGACTTTGCCACAACGAAGCTATATGACCGTTGGAGATGCCCCGACCATTAGAATGATGCTCCAGAACGGATAGAAAACATAGTTATGAGAAAATGGATCGTTGAGACCGCACCATAACAGAATGATTCGTATTTATTGATGCATTCCTTCCCATTGGAGGAATCCGTTACGACACTTGCTTATTTAACCCGTCAGACGCTATGCTGGGACCACTTTTTCCACCCGTGAATACCCTAGCTAACAAAGAATCCATTGTATCACACTGTGCTTTCTAGAATTTTCCATCCATTTGATTACCTCGCTTGTTTGTTCGCCTACCCGATCTATTTGGTTATAAGTGTGAATATCGGGCGAACATAGTGCATTAGAGAAGTCTGTGGAGGAGATTCTTGTGGATATCATGGCTGAGAGAGTTATGTCTGTAGGAATACAAGAATCATCGACTAGAGGATTGAAAGAATCCCCCTTGATTGGACATTGTTCTAGCCGAACCGCTACTGAGAAACGAAGAAAATACTGCGATGATCTGGCTAACGTGAAGTAGATCCCCTCAGTCTTGCCGGAGTACATACTGCCTTTGGCTGGCGTAGTTAACTGCGATAGTATCCCATGAGACTTCGAGTACATGTTGATCACTGCGTACATACCGAAGGGGATATGCGTAGTTGGACCCCAGTTAGGACATATCCCAGCTCTAAGGAACAACGACTTCAACCTCAGAGACTAAAAGAACTACGCGATGATCGCGCCACATAGGTATTTGATGAAGATGATTGGGAAGAAGTCATGCATAGTCTCCCAGCTGTGGATTAAGGATCTCGTGCAGTTGATGATCCTGAATGTAATGAAGATTCCTCACTTTGGAAGACATCAGGAGGTTAACGCTTGCATTAAACCCCTCCTGTCGTGTTACCATGGAGGGTATATATGGCTTGACAGGCGCGTGACTGTGGATCCGACGCTGATCCATATCATTACAAGACTGAGCATGCAGGGACTAGACCCTCAATAGTTCTACCCAGGGAAGACTTCTGATCACTCCCTGGCATAACGCATAAAGGAGGATTATGGCGATGTAGAAAAGGGAAAGCGAGGATACAAGGTAGCCTCCATCCAGGATGATGCAGTGCGCCTATCTTGTCAGATTACAGCTGGCAAGATCGTCAGAAAGAATCATCTGACATAAGTTAGTGGATTTGTAGTAGACCTCGCAGGAAAGTGTGTAGAAGGAATGCAAATGAACTGGGCGAGTTACCTCTTCAACGAGCTCGAGAAGGATTGTCGCGAAGAGCAGGATCAGAGCTATGAATAAAATTTCAGTTGGTTACTCGTATTGATCAAATTTGTTGCTTGGAAGATTCTGGAAGGAGCGACATTTCCCGAAGTTGAGCCATCGGAGCCGTTGGATGCAAGTTTCTCCACCTTGTGGTACACAAATGATATGTCAAAGTAGTGGCAGTCAAATGCTATTTTCCATGGTTACTACCAGCAGCTGAAGCATGCTATTGAGGCATTTCCATGAATGACACCCAACACATTGCACCAATACAGACCACTAGCGAAGTTCCATGCAGATCGACACTTTATCTACATCACTGTGCGCAGTGATGGGAGGAAGGAGGAGTTGCAGTCCTATTATAAACTGAACGACGAGGACATGGAGGAGATCACCAAAGAATGGCGAACAAAGTTTCTTGTACCGGTGGAAGATGTAGAACTCTTCGACCCCGACATCATAGGAAGTCCATTGGTCATCCAGGTCAAGCACGATGGACAGGCTAGCGCGAAGAAAACGAAGAAAAAGGAGGAAGTGCAGAACATAGAAACTGATGAGGAGGACAACACCTTAGAGGAAAGTAGGCCTGACTCACCCGTAGAGGGAGGAGGAGATGAAGTGAACCAAGAGGAAGGAGGGTAAGAAGGAGAAAAGAATGACAAAGGCAAAGTTACACCACCAAAGGATCCCCTTACTGAGGCCGAAACATCAAAGAAAAAGAAGGTTTCTCCGCAAAAACCCTCAACAAGAAAATAAACTTGTGCCAATAAACCCTAGTCAAAGAATGTGGTCACAATGGATGATGTTGATATCATCATTGCAGTCGTGGAAGATGCTTCAGAGGATATCTTTCAAATACATGGAGTGAAGCAGGAAACACTATATGAAAGAATCGAGAAAGAGCTGAAAGAGATACAACAAACCATCCATTTGAGCTGTGCAGTACCTACTGTGCCTTCTTCATCCAAGATTACAGAATTGGGGGATGAGCCCGCCCAATTACGAAGGCTAGTAGATGCAATAGAGGCTCGACTTCGTCGAGTCCAAGAAGAAAAGGAGCAAGCTACAGAAGCCTTGAAACAAGAAAAGGAGGAGGTCTTAGAGCAACTTCGAGTTGCGTAGAAGGAGAAAGATGAAATTCGGGTGATTTTCGAGGAGGACAATGCAAAGATACAGAAATAAAAAGACCAGCTGCTCGGAAAGAAAATTGCGGTCAAAGAGTCAGTAACTAAAGCACTTATCTCTATGCCAAGCTTGGCACAGAAGGAAGAAGAATCAGCCGAGATTCAAGTGGGGAAGCTCATTGAGGCCATTCAACAGCTTCAAGAAAGTATAACGAAGTTAGAGATCCAAGCAGTGCCAAGCACTCCGCAAGAAGTGCACGATCAGAGGGAAGAAATCACCAAGAGAGGAGTTGGAAGGATCAGGGAACTCACGTCATAATGTAAGCAATTGAGTGATCATAGTGCCCAGACCTACGAACACCTCGCAGAATATCTGGAGCTGAGGAAACTAGAAGCACAACTCTAGGAGGCGCAACAACAAGCATCCACCGTGTAGGCACAGATGAAGCTACTCATCGCGGTCGAGAAAATTAAGAGATCACAGGAACAACACACATTCCAACAGAAGATTGCTGCCATCCAGAGTAGAGTCATGGAAGTGACACAGAGACTACAGCTGGTGCAGGATGAAGCCTGCTCGATTTTTGAAGAGATTGAAGGACAAAGCTCGCAGCTAGACCAAGTGGTTGCGACAGTGGAACAATGTCTGGAAGGGCCTGTTACAGAGCAGTTGATCCAAGAGTTTGCTAAGCAGGAAGCTCTAGCAAAGCAACAAGTCGAGGCAGCTCGAGCTAAGATCGAGGCCTTTGAAGGAGCGTTTCCTAGATCTGAGTGACTTGGGACGAGTCACAGGTGAGTGTTTGGGGCCTTTTGGTCCTCGACCAAGTTTTGAGGAAACATTGGTCGTGTTTGACCACTTTTGGGACTTCAATAGGCTGGTCGAAGATGGAGCGCTTAGGCAGAGATGAGATCGCAGGATATCACTTATTTTTCGGGCTTGTGGACCAAGCAAAGGGTCTACTAGGGTTTATGTAACGGGTTATGGGTTGTTGGCCCATGGGTTTACCCATGATTAGGCCATTTTGTAAATGTATAAATAAGTAGCTAAGCGATTTAAGAAGTAGTGTTGGCTATGTGCACAATATGTTTGGCTTAGTGCAAGATATTGTAAGTTGCTTTGTGCAATATGGTTGTGAAAAGTAAGGCTTTGTGCTATTAAGGAGTTGGATCTATGCCTTGACCTAATTTTGGGGAAGCTGGATCTAGTGCGCTGTGCGCAAATCACCTGTCCAGTGCGAAGCTTGGCTCTGTGGCTTTGTGCACAGGAGCAGATGAATGTAATAAGATTGGAGACTAATAAAGAAGAAGAATAAGTTGGTGGATGTAGCCCCACACTGGGTGAACCACGTATATCCTGTGTCTTGATGTGCTTTGTGTGATGTTGTTTATTTGATTTATGCTTAGTGCTGTTGTTATAATGTATGATGAATACATCTAATGTTGTTGCTTAGTGCTTAATGGTATTTTAATGTTAGATATGAGCTAATTCTATGTGCTAAGTGATTGAAAGTACTTGGTCTTTATTATTACTGCGTTGATTTGTAATAAAGGTTTGATCTGCAATGTGAATGAGGTTCAAGAACTAATACATATTGCTGTCTAAGTGCTCTGTTAAGTGTTGTAATGACATATCTATGTCCCATATTGGTTGTAGACACCTGAGTCCTACAACCCCCCCTTCCTCTACCTTGGGTGAGACTTCATCTTCTTCGCGGGTGTTGCTGAAAGGGTCGATAGTTAGGGTTTTGTTGGTGCGCTATTGAAGCATTGAACCCTGGGCCTACCCTTGTGCCAACAAGGGTGGTGTTCTGGGAGGAATACCCTCGAGTAGTCGTACACTGACTTTCATAGGTGGTTGGACCACCTAGGCTTTATAGAATATCCACAACATTTACATCCATGACATGTCCCTTTTGTTACAATACATGTGATGCTATTGTATATAGAGAACATTAGTGTCAAAAAGACATTTGCACCAAATTCATTATGGAAAATAACATTATAGATATAAACAAATCGATCAACATGCTTACCAGAGAAAACTCCTAGTCCTGAATAATTATGTGTGGTGTATTCATATATGCCACATAACATAAAATACCTCTCCATTAGGATGGGTCTTGATACATGATATACATGTATCCCTTCCCACAATTTCTTAAATTCATTGATCAGTGGTTGGAGGTAGACATCCATTCTCTTCACTTGTCTTCTACAGGGAGTATAAGATCCATCACAAGTTATTTATTCTTCATGGACAACCATGGGGAGATGGTTATTGATCATTACCATTGGAAAAACATAAGAGTTGGTGTTTTGGAGAGAATATAGGTTAACTCCATCCATGGATATTCTCAATCATAGGATACATACTTCATTCTTGAATTTATTGAGCCATGTATCCTATATATGCATCATGGATATCAAATCTTCTAGGATTCACATAACTCCTGGCTCACTTCTATGTGAGGCATGGCACCCCTGCAAAACAACTACTTGTTTGCAAGGAAAGAGCCTTTGAATCCTTATAATTATAAGCATGTGTCTCAATATCTTATGGGGAGGACCATGTGCCTTACCATTTTTTATTTTATTTATGGTACCTATCATGCCCACATTATGGACATGTCTCTTTGTCCACATATTTGTCTTTGCATATAATGCAATCATTCGAACATGCATGGTACGCTATGTACTCAACACCTAACATTTTCTTTTCCTCTGCACATCTATCGAACAATACTTTATCACTCAGAAGTACATTATCTTTTAGTAACTTGCAATTACAGAGCAAAACAAATGTACACTATCATTAAGTATGCATAAAATCAACCATTTTTGTTCATTGTGTGACAATATTCCTTAAAAAATTAGGGGAATTAATGGTTAGTTACCTCAAAAGTGCTGAGAAACATGCATCTGACATACCATGCATTTTTTCAAGTTGTACAATAACATTGTTGTCCCTATTTGGGTAGACCTTGGCCCCTCATCCCCTAGTTCATTTTGTTGGAATGCATGTAACAACATTCCCTATGTGGCTTGGGTATCCCATAAGAAATAATCCATACCAACCTCTATATCATTTCCTTCGTCCCAAACAAGTGAAGAACTAGTGTTACTGTAGATATTTGAATTGGTGACTCATGACATAGTGAAAATTGAATAGGTGGTTGATTTAACCATGCTTGATATGCTTCCTATCTAAGTTTTTCTCATTTAATAGAAATCTCCTAATTTGACATTGTAATGGGGTGCAATGGTATATGGTAGAGAGGTCACTCATCATCAGAATCATGATTGTAAAAATATTGAACATTACATCGATAATATTAGTAACACAATGCATTTAGTATGTTTAAACATTATACCAAACATTTATTAGAAACATGTAATTTTTGTTGGAGTTACTTCACACACACCTAGGATTTCTTTTTCCTAAGGTTTTTCCTTGTTTATTATTCATTATCAAGTCTCCTATATTTTAGGAAGAATATTCCTCTAGGGAGAATATTCTCTTCAGTTTTCACTTCAGTTTGACTAGTTGAGTGGAGTCTAGATGTTGCATTGGTTTTGTCACCATGCAACATTAGGATCATCACCAACTAATGCACATTATCCTTGGTATCATCACCAGACTAGTGCATTACCCATGATTCCTTGATCTCCTCCTCACTTCACTCTGTTTCAATCAGTTAATTGAAGACTGGTAGACTAGTTAACTCAGCTAGGTGGCAGTTCACTCCCGTAACTGCTTGAGAGACTATACTAGGAGACAATTCACTCCTGTAACTGCTTGAGAGACTAGACTAGGAGACAGTTCACTCCCGTAAAACTGCTAGTGTGTGTCCAGATCACTCTAGACCACCACTATGGTGCATTGGCTTCACCTCCAGTGCGCATTGGTTGAGTTATGCAGAGTATATCATGTGTAAATTATTCATTATCTATTACGGTTAATGAGAATTCTTCCATTCTTTCTCTCTTGCTTCTTCTTTCTCAATTTCTCTCTGCAAACATGTGTGGTATTTTCTAGCTAGATCTATTATATGCAGGTTCAACACATTTACAATTTTTTCCCCAATAATAAACATGCAACCAACCACTTTATAAAAAAATGTCAAATTAAGTAATACATTTACATTAGTTCCATTGAAAATCCAAAAATACAATTACTCAATCATCTTTTTCTTACGCTCCAAAGGGACGTCTAAAGGTAGAACCAATGCAAGGTGTTTTTGATGAGCGGTTGGTGGTATATGAAAGTGATAGTTTATTAACAACTCATCAACATGAGACAAACTAGGTATTTCATGCACAACAACAAATATGGATTCCTTCCTTTCCATAAATAACTCTTTATCATTGGAGTATTCCTCAGAGGAACAATTTGCACTAAATAACAAGGCCCTACAACGATTTATGAACCCTGCAATGTTTCCGTGAGTTTGTGGATGACCATCGATATATAATAGGTTTTTCCTGTTAAAGTTTCCATAAGCATAACCGTTCATACACATACTATACATGGAAGTGCTATGTTTATATTTAACAATATTCAAGTAATCAGACTGACTATAACGAAGACTACAAAATGGCATAAGTGTTATTGATTGTTTGGAAGGAAAAGATACATGTGAAAGGATGAACAACCCAAGATTTACAACATCTATTTTAGAATTGGAAACCATATAACTATTACCACAAAAAGAGAATTTGGTTCCAACATCGGGCACATGCATGGAAGATGGTCAAGTGCCATACAAAGCTCAGTTTTAACAGGTTTGGTATTTACTTTGCATATGAATAAGAAGAGGGAAGCCATTGCTAGATTCCAACAATTGAATCAACTTTGGTGTGTAGTTGGACATTTTTTCTCTCAGCTCATACACATTTTTGTATCTCCTAGTAGAGATGTTTTGGTTAGTATTGATATCATACTTTGGATCACTAGAACTCTTCATTCACTGAATATAAGAAGAAGGGTTGGTCAATTTAGGATGAAACTTTGTTGATCTAGATTCCAACTTTTAAAAAAAGGAGCATATGAAAGTGTTCCTATGTGTATTTTATATATCACCTATTAGATTCTTGATTGCAGTGGGAGGTAGTTGGCCATCAACTTTGCATAGTCAATCATTAATAGAATGGGACAATGTGACACACCGAGGGTTGTCCTTCAACCATTTACATTTTGAAAAAACACATACTACCGGGGTGTCATAAAAGAGATCCAATTCACGATGTAATACCATTGACCCAAGATGGTTGCTAGAAGATGGCATGCTACAAATGGAAGGGTAAAATAACTGTCCATTTTCATCAAACATCTGCATGCTGTATATTTCTCCTGACACGAGATTGCAGAATTTTGGGAATGGTGGAATATCTTGCGCATCCGAATTTGATCATAAATTATGATCGTGAAAAATTCAATAAACAATTATTTAAATGCACATGCATACATAATGTAAATTCATTGAGATAAATGAATTGCAAATAAAATCTAGACTTACTGCATTTGGAGAGAGAAGTTGAAGAACTTGCAATGAGTTGGAATCTAAAGAATTGACCATTTGATATCATTATTTTCTTTTCCTGCATTTGAGCCAAAATCATTATCAATACGTGAATAAATTCTTAAAAGAAAGTTTGGGAAGCATAGAAAAATCTAACTTCAAACATAATTTCAAATGACTTTTAAAAGTTAATGGCGTGCTTAATTATATTTTGACGCCCTCATATATATATATATATATATATATATATATAAGACTCATCATTTCACAAAACTATGAGAGGCACCTAAGAGCAACCTCCGTTATTGCCTCCACAAAGCAAAACTTCCACAAAATTTAAATACATAAATTTGCATTTGTACTTTGTGAATTAAATTGAATCTCGGTGCATTTTTACGTAAACACCGCATCAATACACTATAAACTATATAGCGCACCAAAAAAGTAAGATAAAAGAAAACATGTGCATCTATCATTTTTTTACCAAAATTTAGAGGGGAGATTTGTGTAAGAGATATTTATTAGCATAGACTTTGGATTGAAGAGCCAAATTTGAAAGGGGTCACTGTAGGTCACATACAAATCTGTAGAGGAGAAATTTTAGGTATGCAATTTCATTCTATTAATGATTTCAATTTTTCCCATATTTGATTCAAGCAATTTTTAGTTCATTCTCAAAAAAATAAAAAGGGTTTCATTCTTACCTTTGGTATTGGAAGCCCTAGTTTCCTTGTTGTCTATTTTGCTTTGCCTCTCTATATTTCACAATGAGATTTTTTTTTAAAGCAATGGATTTCTATAGGGTTTCTTTACTTATATATGGGGCATTTAGTATCCGTTGCAATGGGAACACTTGTTGCCTTGGATCCCAAACTGGTTGTAGTCAATTTTCTTTAAAAAAAACACTTTCGTGGTTTGCGGTGCACGTTCTACAAGAATATCACATTGGTGCACATGTTCTTATTGACAACACCACTGAGTTTAAAATAAAAATAAAAATATTTTTAATATCAAAAGCCTCGTGTTTTAAATTTGTTCACGGGTTCGAAGGTGCATAATAAACAATAAGTAGGCACTAATGCTTCTATTAATTTATAGAGAACCACATGAATATAAAAAATTGTTAACAAAACGTTTTCGATTTTGTAATAGCATAGTTATCATATACCATTGCATATACATATTATTAATGCACCGATGTGTATTGTTTTATTATACACACAAAAACCTTATTTAAAAAAAAAAATGTAATTTTTATTTCTAATGATTCCTAGCTTTTTATTAATAGGAATGGTAGATCATCCCAACAAGAGAACAATGGAAGTTATTTAAGTTTTATTAAATATTAATATATTTGAATTATCTGTAGGTTTAAATTAATGATGTGTATTGGTTAAGGCCTGTCATGCATAGCAAAAAAATGAAGAAACTTGATAAAATTGTTCACAATCTGAGTGCAAAAGAGTGTAAAAGTGTTATGGAAGTGTTGCAAAGAGAGGGATTAGGTGGATCAAAAGGTAATCAACATGAAGTTTTTTTGACTTTTTACTAAAAATGAATTTATTAACTTTAATCGATAACATGCTATTTTAAACACTCGATTTCACATTTTTTTAATGTTGTGCACAGAACGATAGCAAGGGAATCAAATGCCTCCTTAAGAAGATAAAAATTATGAAGGATGTAAATGATAGCAACTTGGTCCTCAGTTCATTTGGAGTGGTACTAGAAGTTAGAAGGGGGAAAATTATTTTATGGAATTTTGAGGGATTTAGTGGAAAAAATGTATAGACATACTTTCCACTTATAACACAAAAATCAATCCAATGACTCCAAGAATCGAGTTATACATAAACTACATGAAGCATTTCGAGAGCAATGGTCAATGAGACCTCTGAGAATTACAATAGAAAAAACTTACAATAACAAAAAATATTCATTTAAAAACTATTATTACTAAACATGTTTTTCCATAATATGTTCCAAAAATTACCATTTTTTTCTATATTTACTTTCATGTCAATTTAAAAAAAATATTATGCTTTTTCATTTTTTAGGAAGATTATGAAAATTCGAAGGGAAAAATGAAGGGGATCTAATACATGTCGGTAGGGATGTCCAAAAAAGTGTGCAGGGACATTGCAACACCCACTCTCTAAACCTATGATTATATGTAATTAATTGTAATGAATGATTTCCATGCTATGGCATGCAAACAATGAAATGAATTAATGATCAATAAAAAATTCCAACAATTGACTGTGGGGTTGAAGCCTTATAGTATTTGCCATGATATTACCAAGGGAAAGAATGGGAAACCTAGAGAGGGGTTCATTATGCTAAGATGAATCAATGCCCCTTTACTAAAATAATTGAATTAGAAATAACATGCTATTTCCCTTAGTGTCAATTTCAAGGAAAATCAGTTAATGAGGGAGGATTGGTGGTTGAGAAACCAACCACCCTCAATGAATGCATATATGGAAAATATGGCTAGGAAAGAAGAGGTTTCCAGCCAAAGGTACAACAGAGTACCAATTATGTAGTCTAGGTTGACCCACGAGTTCCTTTTGATAGAAGGAAGAGGACAAGTCGTGAACCTTCTTGTGTGGGGCATGCAAGAGAAGAGGGAATGAAGGGGCATGAGGGGGGAAACCAGGGGAAAGCATGCCCAAAGAGGGAGTCTCAGAGAAATAAAATGGTCGCAAGATTGGTATGAGAACTCAAGAACCCATCCTGAGCTAAGAGACCATGAGATTGTTGCTGAAAGGAATATGATAAACCTCGAAGAGGCCTGAGCTAGGAGAGGTGAGATCAGAGATTTCCCTGTTGGTATCATGGATTAGCACGGGGGTGAAATGAAACTAAAGTGACTAAGCATGCAAATCCTATGGTTGGGTGGAAAGGCGAACACCCACAAACAATTTTTGTAGACCCTGTATAATTGGAATGACATGTGTGACTGAATGGATGTGTTTGTATATTAGATGTGCATTTTGTAGCAGATAAGTTTTTTCATACCCTGTATAATTGGAATGACATGTGTGACTGAATGCTTGTGTTTGTATATTAGATGTGAATTCTTATATGTTAAATAGATTGGTGTTGAATGCAAGTTGTTGTGCTATGCAAATGTGTAGTCATGCACGTTTGCACAAGAGATATATCTTATGGTCTCGAGTTGGGATCTGTAAGCCAAAATCTTAGGGTGAGGATTCCCTCTCTTATTTTGGAGAAAAGGTGAGAGCCATGAAGGCTTGGTAAACATGTATAAATAACCTAGAAGAAATCTGGAATTGGATAATTCCTTAAGCTGGCAGTTAATCAGTCAAGGAACCAACGTAGAGTTAGGGAGAATTACTGCCATTAATTTGAAGGGGAGGATAAATATCATCCCTTCATCAAGAAAGACATCATCTCCATGAGAGACCGAGTGTCGATACTTATGAAAAGTCCCATGACATTGAACCATTGGGAGGTAATGTGAACCATTGATCTGTCAGAAGAATTCCTTCAAAAAGATGAAAACCGTTGATCTGTGTAGAGGCAAGATCAAATCTTTGTTGTAGATCCTTGTAAACTCTGTTTAAGTGAGGAAGAAGGAGTGGTGTCTTCATGCCGATGAGGAATGCTAGTGTGGAAGTTAACATGTCTCGTGGATGACATGTGGCAACGAATTAGTGACATATGCCACTACATAATTGTTAGACAAAGGCTACGAGAAAGAAAATGAGAGCCATTGGATCTACATGGAAAGTAGATCTGATCATTGATTTGATGGTGCATCCATCAGATTAGTCCATGATTAGGTCAGGATATGACTCCGAACAAACTAGAACCATCGATCCACTGGAGGATGGAGGTAGCAGATATACAACCGTTGGATCTAGCTTCTAATATATTAGGGTGAAATCCATTGAAAAGAGTTGGTCAGAGTGGACTTTCGGAGGGAACTCTCGAGTAGTTGCAGAAAAAATCCGAAGAAGAAACTTTGAGGTTGAGTATGGACCGTATATCTGAAAGTGGGCAAGTTTTTACCTCAGTCGTCGATCATCAGGGGGTCCCACTTACCCGATCAAGGTGGAAGAGCGAGATGGTTCTCATCATGAGTGCCAACATGATGACATGTGTCGATATTTGATTGGTCGATGATATGAGTGTAGATCTAGTTGGATAGGAGAGATTTTATACCATTGATAAAATCTCAACCGTTGATCTATCAGAGCTATATCGAAGAGATCTGGACTATCCATTTGAGTGAAAGGTTGCACAATGACTCCGAAACTCCATATTAATATGAACCATTGATCTATCAGAACCATAACTATCAGAGGAGGAATGTTTAGAAAGTAATTTGCACACTGATACTAAGGTATCAAAGAATATTCCCTTTTAGTATTGAATTTTGTGCCAAAATATTAGGAGCGCAGATGGATATGTATAAGTATTTTAGATCCATTCTTGTCAGAGTGAAACAATTCACCCTTTTATTTACACTCTAAAGAAAAAGCATTGAAGAATATTCCCTTCCTCAGGAAAAGTGCTATCTCGAGAAAAATGAGTAATCCAAACCATTGATCAGTGAGTGGTGAGGAGCGACAATAGTCATTGATATTTCATAGGTCTCACCTAAGCTATGAGAGGATGTGATGATGACATGAATGATGTGGCATGCCAACAAGGTAGCTAGAGTGTTCCTTGGATGACAAGTGTCGACACCTGGTTCGTCAAAAGGTCAAGGATGGGCCCTTGTTGGGTCTAGACTATTGGATGACCGCCTTCATTTATCAATTGTTAGATCCACGGGCCGAGAAATTTGGGTTGTTCATCAGAGTTTGAAAGGATAGTAAGGTCATGTGTTGGAAAAAAATTTCGATGACAATAAAGGCATTGATGACATAACAAGATCCGTTGATATGTTGTTGGGGGAGAGAGATCTCCACTATTAATTTCCTCGAGATTCGTCTGAGAGAGGTGGACATCATGAAGACGTGAGTGTACTAGCATGGCTGCCAGTGTGGATGAGTAGTGACAGATGTCACTACAAAATTGGTTGACGAGGCAAGGTGGGTTCCGTTAGACGAGAAAGTCCTTTGGGCCTTTGTTTTATTTCAGGCCATTGGATTTGCAGGCCAGTGAATCAGGACCATTGATCCATGTGTAATGTCGTCGAGGTTCAAAGGTGGAACTATTAGGAGTTGTTATGAAACACTAGCAACCATGTAAGGAAGAGTGATCTGGACCATTGGTCAGAGTGGGCCGAAGATACATTCTAAATCGTTGATATGCCGTGGGCCCCGCCGTCAACTTTAGAGGTGAGACAGAGGCAAGCAAGTAACCATAACACAATTTGGTATCACCGACTTACTCAGAGCCTTTAGATGAGCGACTTGAGGTCCGAAATATCGATAACATTAGATGGGAGGGGTGTTAAACCCCACACAAGTTAGGATCACCGACACAATTAGATCTGTATGGTGCTTGACCCAAGGATGGTTGGATATGGCATAGTCCTGATACAAGATTGTTTTCGAAACTTTTAGTGTTGGGGTGTTTGAGGCCCCGTGAGAGTAAAACCCTGACGATGACTAAGATAGGTTAAGGGATTTTGCACATGAACTTAATGTGCCTGGTGGAAGATGCCACATCAGATGGCACGAGTATTAAGAGGCCACATGGATGCGACGGGGTAGTGAGGTGGCCTTGGGCCAATGGAGGCCAAAGAACTTTGCAAGGACATAACTTCTAACTTCTAGATAGGATTTGGGCATACTTATAGTTGTTGGAAAGATTTTGAAGAGTAGGAGACATTGGTGCCCTTGAGAATAGGCCTCGATATGTTGAAGAAGAAGTGAAATTTTAATACTCCATCTCTTAAAAGGTACTTAAGGGGTCATGTGCATTACAAAGTGGTATCAGACAAGGATACGACACTAGGTCTGGATGGGCCAGAGATCAGTCATAGGACTGGTATATCAATATTAATATGAGCTTGTTGAAAGGTGTTTCTACCTTTAATGGATGGTTTATTATCTACATTAACTCCATGAGGAGAAGGACTATAGATTGAAACCGTGCCTTGGAAATTCTTACTGAATTTCAATAGAGGTATTATATTGTCCCTTTGTCAAATTGATGACTACTCTTACAGGAGTAGGATTATGTCTAATGGTAAGACCTATATATGAATGGTAGAGGTGGTAGAAATTATCTTATAAAGTTACATGAGACCCAAGAATGGATGAGCTAAGATGAATTTCTCAAGTGTAATGATTGTCTCTCCACTAGATAGCCAGAGCCTCTTACTTTTGTAGTGACTGTGTATGTAAGGACTAAGACCCTTACGAAAAATATCCTTTTGGTTAAAGGAACTTAGTATGGATTGATATAATCCTTAGCAGTATTAATTACTTCTTAAGTAAAAGACTAAAATATATATATTGAATTCCTCATGATCAGAGGGCTGATGGGAAATTTGTAAGGCCAGTTTACTTTAATTGTATTAAATGAAGCTTATTGCTGAAATAACCTAGTTGATAAAATAAAATAAGTTCTTTAAACTGATGATAGTCCTCATGAAAGAGGAAAAATAATGTGAAAATATGGGCAAGTTATGAGCTCATGGTTGTATTAAAAAAAAGGTAAATGTCTTTTAAACAAAGGGTGTGCCTATGCTTGTGAATGCAAAAGGAAGAAAACTAGAATACATTTGCAATTGTAGGCATGGGTAAAATGCTTGGTGCACAAGGATATGTTGGAATGCATGTGGCAAAAATTGAACATGCATATAGCATGCATATACGCTCATTAAAGTCTGTAATTAGATGTAAAACATGGTTAGGTCTTATGTCTAGTGATGATATGATAATAAAATCATAAGTAAAAGGATGATGATGATGTTTGCATATAACCATATGAGGTTAAAGTTGTAATACATCAATGAAGGAGTTGATCCAGTTTATGGTAGAGAAAATGCTTGGGCATTTTCAGAAGACCAATGGGTCAGATTAACATCCCGATGTGGATGATAGCCATGAGGGTATGGATTTGTATGATCAAGTAGTAGTTGGAGGGAATAATAAGAATGGATTCCCTTGATAAAGGTACGTTGACCAAGGATGGATCGATGCACAAGAAAAGTTGGAATTTCTAAATTGTTGCCTTGGGTAATGCTGAGATTACCTAGTTTGCATTTATGAATTGGAATACTTTTGTAGTAGAAGGGAAAGAGTGAATTACTACTAGTTATTTCCATGTGAATGACTATAATCTCTCAACAAAGAGGGAAACATAGTGTTGAGTACTCCTATGAGACTTTTCATAAGAATGGATGTAAGATCTCTTAAAGAAGGTTTTGGAAGTTTGAAATGTCGATGTGTATGAATGACATGGGAAAAGGTGCAAGCAATGAACTTGCATGATGAATATTTATCTATGTTTGTATATACTTGAGTGCATGGATTGAATGTGTTATAAGGTTTCTTGGTATGAAGAATGATATTGAGACCAAATGGATATGAATGAATGATATAAAAATGTGCAAATGATGCACATGTATGATGTATGAGTATATGTATACTAAAGGCATGGCATGACCGCCTGAATAAGTGAAATGTAAGAAAAGAATTGTAATTGCCAAGATTGAATAAATACCATGAAATCATGGATGACTCTATTATGAAGAGTCATGACTATTTTGTTATGAATAATAGCTTGAGGGGGATGTGTTCCATCTCCTCAGGAAAATCTAGTATAAATTTATGAAAGAGTAAAGGAGCAGGGATGTTCTGTTGTCATGATAAAAGGAAACATGGTTATGCCTTTGAGGATTGCATGAGAATGACTGTGAATAATCACAAGTTAAAATAATTTGTAAATAAATATGCAAAGTGTGCCTATGGTAGAGACACAAAATGTTGATGCATGTCGTTAAATGTATGAAATAATAGTTTGAAAGCAAGCTTCTAACCTAAAGATACATGTTTGAATATGTATTTGGAATGCATCATAAGAATACATGCTTATATTCCTTATGGAATATTGGATAAAAATCTGTAAATAATGAAGTTGAGCCTGACTCAATATTGAGGTCATGTCAGATTGTTTGGATGTGCAATAAGGAAGTTTCACGACGAGACAATACCATGTGGAAGAACTGTGTAAGAACTCTATCATAAGAATAGATCTATAAACTTGATTACTATTAAGAATTGGGAAGTGGGATGCAAGGCTTGTTTATATAAGAATCATGGATTACATTTTAAAATATCATGCATGAGTAAAATATATGCAAATGAATGTTGACC
This sequence comes from Picea engelmannii, assembly GCA_009831015.1. Lineage (NCBI taxonomy): Eukaryota > Viridiplantae > Streptophyta > Pinopsida > Pinales > Pinaceae > Picea > Picea engelmannii. The sequence goes on along the minus strand of ML778050.1, from coordinate 1,032,658 downwards.
AACCTAATTTTCTCTTTGGTGAATGTGTATAATGCACTAGTTCTTAATTCGTGGGAAAAATCTTGCTGCTGTGTCATGTTGAATTATCTAGGGAAGTCAAGATGAAACCTGACTGAAACTGCTTAAGGAATAGAGTAGATAAATCCCAAGAGGGACATATTGCTTAAGAAAAGGAGGAGGAAAGGAGAAACACACCCTCGCTCTGAAAAATATGATTTTATTAACAGAGTTATAAACCTAAAAAGGGAACAACTATGAGAGCAAAGGAAAATAAGAAAATAAGTATGTTTAAATGAATAGGCTTAGTTGAGCCATGTTAAGTAAAGGCAGTGAGGCCTTGTAAATATGTCAGATGAATTGAAAAGTTCCAATTTGTGTAGAAGGAGTTAGAAAAATGGAAGACTCCCTTAACTCCTTTCTTGTTGAGTGTTATGTTTCTCTGTGATGAGAAAATTTTATGCTGATGCATGTAATTGTTTTAACATGAGAATGTTGATGGTTGCAAGATTTTAGAGATAGTTGAAAATTGGATTGTGGTTTCACTCATAAAAACAATGAGGAATAATGTTGTAGAGTGCATATGAATATGTTGAGACAAATATGGAATTATTCTACTAAAATTAAATGCCATGAAACATGCATTTTAATTTAACATGACAACTAATATAATTGTGACTATGATAATGCATGCATGTGTAGAAAAATATTGGATCTGTTGGGGAAGACATTTTCCAATGATGGACAACCTCAAGCAGAGAAGATATACAAAAATGATGCCGGGGGAATTTGGGGAGACCCCATGGAGGACCAATGATGAGGTAAAATCAGGAAGGGGTGCTAGCATCTAGACATGTATAAATATTCTTCATACTGGTATGGTATATGGTATGAAGGGATTGGGTAAGGAATCACTTCTGAGATATTTTATCATCTTAATGATATGCATGTGATTCTGAGTGCCTATTGTATGCCACTGATACCCAAGAATGGTAAGATTTATGGAAGAAGAATCTGAATAATATATAGAGAGGAAATCTCTGCCAGTCAAGGATGATTAAATTCCTTGCAAGAAAAATCATGAATCAATAGTGTCATGGGTACATTGACCAATAAAGAGTGTTTGGGAACAAAAGTGCTCATAAGAAGCACATATAATTGAATGCATTAAGGAAATGCATGTTTTCATGAGAGGGCAGACAATGGACTTCCCATTCTGGAAGGAGTACCTTCCAATACTCTACCCAAGTTTTACAATGGTAAAGAGAGAAATTGGGTGGCCATAAATGTTGGTACCCTGGTTATTAGTGAATAATATTGCTCGAATGTATTCATGTGAAACGTCCAGTTTCATGTGAGATGATTTGAGGTTAAGTGTAAGTTTTAAACCTGTGAAGTAAAGCAATGCATATAGATTCTTAAGCAAAACAAAATTTAATCAATGGCTCATACACATAGTACACAGAGATTTATACCGGAAGCCCTCAACCAAGGAAAACCTTTCTTATATTCATTATATTGAATTTCACCATTCACCATACAATATATACTATGTTTTTATGTATTATGTAGATACCAAAACCCTAATCCCTTAATCCAAGATTAATTTAGAAAACCGCTAAAAATAGAAAAACCGCCAAAAAAAAAATTTGGGGCGTTGCCCCAAACGCTGCGCGTAACCAGGGGGGGGCATACTTGGCCCCCCCTAGGAAGCGCCAAGAACACACGACACAGAGAGCACTACTAGAGGGATCGTCAGACGCAGTTGTCGAATTTGACGCGCCCACACAAACACATGCAAAGAATATAACACATACCCAACATTCTCCCACTTGTTGTTTTCTTTGCATCGAGGGGTCCACATGATTATATATTCAACAATCGAGGGAAGCAATGCCCATTGTTACTCTACACCAAGAGAAATTTTCTGTGCTCACAAACTTTGTCAATGAATCTGCAACATTCTTCAAAGTGTCAACCTTTTCCAACAACACCTTCTTTTCCTCAACCATGTCTCTCACAAAGTGATACTGAACATCAATATGCTTTGTCTTTGAATGATAAGTTGGGTTCTTTTCCAGGAATATTGCACTCTGACTGTCACAATCTAATCTCACTGCTTGTTGTACCAACCCAATACCTGAACACAATCTTTGTAACCATACTTCTTCCTTGCTTGCATGAGTGGCTTCCATGTATTCATCTTCTGTAGTTGAGAGTTCCACTACAACCTGTCTTTTGCTCATCCAATTGATTGCTCCTCCAAATAGGTTAAACACATACCCACTTGTAGATCTTCTGTGATCCAGATCTCCAACCTAGTCTGCATCAACAAAGCCATGTATGTCCACCACTCTGTCTAATCTTGGTCTTCCTTGGTAGCACAATCCATAATTGGTAGTGCCACACAAATACCTGAAGACCCTCTTTACTGTTGTCCAATGCTCCTTCCCTGGTTTTGAAATATACCTGCTCAAAACTCCCACTGCATGTGAAATGTCTGGTCTAGTACAGACCATTTCATACATCAAACTACCAACTACATTGGCATATGGAACATGGGACATGTCCTCTTCTTCTTCCTGTGTCTTGGGACACTGATCTGCATATAAATTTACACCTATAGGAATAGAAACCTTGATTGGTTTACTTCCATGCATATTAAACCTCTGCAATATCGTCTCAACATATTTTCTCTGATTCAACCAGAGTTTCATGTTTGCACGATCTCTTTTAATTTCCATTCCTAGAATGAAGTTAGCATCACCAAGTCAAATTTGGAGGATAGCTACGATTTCACCTCCTTGATAATATCCATGTTATTTCCTACCAACAACATGTCATCAACATACAACACTACATAAATGAAGTGATTACCAAACTGCTTGGAATATACATAGTGATCAACCCTGCTTCTCACAAATCCCAATCCAAGGATGTATGTGTCAAACTTTTGGTACCGCATCCTAGGTGATTGCTTTAGACCATATAGTGACTTCTTTAGCTTACAAACCAACTCTTTATTTCCCTTCACTACAAATCCTTCTGGCTGCTTCATGTAGATTTCTTCCTCCAGATCCCCATGTAGGAATGATGTCTTCACATCCATCTGTTCCACTTCAAGATAAAAAACAACAACAATAGATAAAATAAATCTAATAGAAGTTAACTTAGTAACCGGAGAAAAATTCTCACCAAAGTCAATTCCCTCTACCTGGGAATAACCTTTTGCTACTAATTGAGATTTGTATTTCTCCACTTTTCCTTCTGCATTAAAATTCTTCTTAACCAATCATTTGCTACCAATAGATTTTATTCCAGCTGGCAACTCAACTATATCCCATGCCTCATTCTTATCCGAGGCATCCATTTCTTCAACCATGGCCTTCTTCCATAGTTTACTATCCTCTGAATTCACTTCTCCCCTGACAGTTCTCGGATCACCATCAGTAATAGATAAAGAAAAATTTGAATAGAAATCAGGTGGACTATACCTTTCTGGCCCTTCTTTCTCTCACTGATCTCCTCAATACTGGGGTATGAGGTTCTTCTTCTTCTTATGCTTCATCTTCTTAAGATGATTCAAATTTTGCATCATCCAACTCAGGCTCTATTTTCTCAGGTTCTTCTGGCCTTGGTAGGAATTCTTGTTTGGAAACATCTTTTACCTCTCTGAAAACAACATCTCAGCTGTAAACAGTATTCTTGGTATCTGGGTTCCAAAGATTATAACCTTTCACACCATCTTTATAACCAATAAAGATACACTTTTCATCCTTTTTATCCATCTTACTCCTATTTTCCTTTGGAACATGTACATAAGCATCAAAACCAAACACTCTAAGATGTTTAAGAGAGGGTTTATTTTCAGTCCATACCTCATGTGGAGTTTTATCATCCAACGCTGATGAAGGTGATCGATTGACCAGGTAACATGTTGTACCCACTGCCTCTACCCAGAATTCCTGTCCTAACTCGACACCGCTGAGCATGCTCCTTGCTTTTTCCATTAGTGTCATGTTCATCCTTTCTGAAACTCCATTCTTCTGAGAAGTGTATGGAGTAGTTTTATGCCTTGCTATACCACACTTCTTACATAATTCTTTGAATTCATTTCCACAGAATTCTCCACCATTATCTGTTCTCAATACCTTTATTTTCTTTTCTGTCTGATTTTATACCAGGGCCTTAAACTCTTTAAATTTATCAAATACCTTAGATTTCTTTCCAAGAAAATAAATCCATGTGTTCCTTGAGAAATCATGTATGAATGAAACATAATACATAGATTTACCTAGGGATGGAACATGAACAGGTCCAAACACATCACTGTGTATCAACTCTAAGATCTCCTTTGCTCTTGTAGCACTAGATGAGAATCTTACTCGATTTTGTTTACCATATATGCAATGTTCACAGAAATTAAAATCCAGAGTGAAATTAGACATGCCTTCAACCATACCTTTACTGTGTAGTGTTCAAAGGCCCTTTTCTCCAATATGCCCCAGTCTTTGATGCCACAACATGGTCTTCTTTTCAGGAACAATATTGGTATTTTCTCCTTCATTTCTTTGCTCAGGGACAACATAACTATTACACCCATTAGTATAAGTTCTTCCCAACAACTTGTACATAGTTCCACACCGAACTCCCCTCATCAACACTATTGCCCCTCGTACCATCTTGTAAGTGCCCTTTCCCAATACAATATCCACTCTTGCACCATCCAACTTGCTTACAAATATTAAGCTCCTGGCTAGTTTTGGAATGTGCAAAGGCCCAGGGAGAGTTCTAATCCTTCCATATTTTAGCAAAAACTTAACCCTTCCACATCCCATGAGTCTGGTTGTTGAGTCATCTCCTAGGAATACATCACCACCATCATATGTTTCATATTCATAGAACCACTCCCTATGAGGAGTCATATGATATGACGCATCTGAGTCGATCAACCATACATCATGGTTTGCACGTGTGCCTATAGATGCCAGGTAAACATCACCTCCTTCTTCAGTGGAGGTTTTCGCCTCTATGGAAGAGGTACTATCATATCCCTTTGGTTTATCAACCTTCTTAGACTTGCAATCTTTCTTATAATGCCCTGTTTTACCACACTTCCAACATTTCCTCAAAGATTTTCTTGGAGGCTTAGACCTACCTGTAGATTTAGATATCCCCCCCGAAGACTTACCATTATTCCTGTCTTGGGTACGACCTCTTACAAATAAAGCATCTGTGCTATGACCATCCATGATTTTCCGCCTCATCTCTTCAAATAACAAGGATGAAACTGCATCCTCATACTTCAATGTAGATTGAGTGGTACTACCAATTGCTACAACCAGATTATCCCAAGAGTCTGGAAAAGAACATAACAAAGTAATACACTTATCTTCTTCTGCAATCATAATATTAACAGATACAAGTTGACTTACAAGAGTATTAAAGGCATTTAGGTGTTCTGTCATAGAATATCCATCTTCCATCATAAGATGATACAACTTCTTTCGAAGAAACAACTTGTTTACCAGAGACTTTGATTGATACAAATTCCCTAACTTATCCCATAGTTCCTTGGCTGTAGATTCTCCCGAGACATTCAACAACACCAAATCTGCCACGCAGAGTCGAATAGTACTCCTTTCTTTTCTGTCCAACTTCTCCCAATCTTCCTTTGACATACCAGTAGGTGGTGTACTAGTAGTTTGTGTACTAGTCGTTTGTGTGCCAGTAGGATGCATACTAGGATCCACATCGATCCATTGTTCTTTGTCTACAATAAGGTCCTCCATATTTAGCTTCCATAGCTCAAAGTTTTTACCATTGAACTTCTCTATCTCGATTCTAGAAGATCTCGACATTCCTCTTTCTACACTTGAATAACCACTGCAAAAGCTCCCACTAAACCCAGGTTTATCACAGAACCAAGATAAGCTTGATCTATCAAGACTGAGCAAAACCCTCAGCAACAAAGGCGTCCCTCTGAATCCAAAAACGAGCTGTGATACCACATGTAAGTTTTAAACCTGTGAAGTAAAGCAATGCATATAGATTCTTAAGCAAAACAAAATTTAATCAATGGCTCATACACATAGTACACATATATTTATACCAGAAACCCTCAATTGGGGAAAACCTTTCTTATATTCATTATATCGAATTTCACCATTCACCATACAATATATACAATGTTTTTAGGTATTCCTTAGATACCAAAACCCTAATTCCTTAATCCGGGATTAATTTGGAAAACAACTAAAAATAGAAAAATCCGCTAAAAATAGAAAAAACCACCCAAAAATACCTACCCCCCCCTTGGGACCCCCCTAGGAAGCGCCCGATGCACACGACACTGAGAGAACTACTAGAGGGATCGTTAGACACAGTTGTCAAATCTGATGCACCCACACACACACATGCAAAGAATATAACACATACCCAACATTAAGATCATCTCAAGGCATGAAGCACAATCTTGATGTAATAATAAATGTGTATGAAGGGACCATGTGGTAATAGGTTGTCTGATTTCCAACACACCATGGAAAGAGTGCATAATCCTAAATGTGGTAATATGAAAATCAATGCAAGGATGCATTATGTTTGAATGTGTCCATAGGCATTAAAACATTGAATAAATTTACTTAGTGTTGAATTGCATTTGGAAAAGTTGGCATGCTGAGATGATGCATGTGTAAGGAATGATGTTTCCTTTTTGTTTATATCATTGAATAAGATGAAAGTGATTTAATTGTTAGTACACACAATTTTGAAATTGTTCAAAAGACAAAGAAAGTGTAGAAGGAAAATATAATGTGCATGAAAACTAACAATTTGTTTGGCTATGTGAAGACAAAATTGTAGGAAGAAGGATCTTGGCTATGGAAGAAAAATAAGTCCATAAGGGGGACCAATCCTTGCTAGTTATGAAAGAGCCAAAATGTTATGAGAAGGAAATCTCATGCTTGTGAAATCTGGTTCAAAACATAATTGAAAAATGAAAATGTGGAATTAGAATTTTGTGGGTAACATATTTGAAATTTTAATAAATTGATGATAGTAACTCACGGTTACTGTATGCATGTGATATTACAAATATTTCCAGGGAAGACAAACGGTGGTTTTCAAATAAGAAATCATGGAAGAGGGCCATTGTTGTGATAATATAACTTTGTGATAAGTCATGATATCCATAAGAACGTTGTGTTGTGGTAACACGTCGAAGGGATGCCTCGACAGAGCAAGCTTGGGGGATGCTTCAACTGTAAGAATTAACGAAGTCTCTAAAACTCTTCTTGTGTGAGAAATACTAGGAAAGAAAGATGGATAACCTGAGAGATTGTATAGCGGAGAAGGGGATGCCTGAGCCTGAGCTTGAAAGGTGAGTGACCACAAAGAAGGGGAGACTTTGATAGCTCATGTGAAAGACTTGGTGGAGTCTTTTAAATTTTGTCATATGTTGATAGGGATCATGTACACAATGGGTATGACAGGGAAAATAATGAGTCGAGTAAATATGACATCCCTATGGATGTAGATCCATGAACTACATAGATAAGTATTGTGGTGATATGCAAAATTTTCCCCTTGAGTTATGAACAACAATAAAATGTTTTTGCATGAAATTATGATTAGTATGCTTGTTGTTTGAAACTATTGTAGGCATGTGACCAAGGCCAGGAGTATGGGAAATGACTGGAACAAGAAAAGGAATACATTTCTAAAGAAACTGAAAGATAAGGCGTGGAAGGTGTTACTGAGAAAATAACATAGTGGACGATGCTACTTTCAAGGGGAGGGGATTGCAACACCCCCTCTCTAAACCTTTAATTATATGTAATTAATTGTAATTAATGATTTCCATGCTATGGAATGCAAACAATGTAAATGCATTAATGATCAATAAAAAATTCCAACAACTGACTGTGGGGGTGAAGCCTTAGAGTATTATCCATGATACTACTAAGGGAAAGAATGGGAAACCTAGATAGGGGTTCATTATGATAAGATGACTCAATGATCCTTTTCTGAAATAATTGAATTGGAAATAACAAACTATTTACCTTAGCCTTGATTTCAAGGCAGATTAGTTAATGAGTGAGGATTGGTGGTTGAGCAACCAACAACCCTCAATGAATGCATATATGGAAAATATGGCTAGGACAACAGAGGATGACAACCAAAGGTACAACAAAGTACCAATTCTGTAGTCCAGGTTGGCCCACAAGTTCCTTCTTACAGAAGGAAGAGGACAAGCTGAGAACCGTCTTGTGTGGGGTGTGCAAGAGAAGAAGACAAAAAGGGGCATGAGGGGGGAAACTAGGGGAAAACATGCCCAAAGGGGGAGTCTCATAGAAATAAACATATCGCAGGATTGGTCTGAGAACCCATGAACCCATGTTGAGCTGAGAGGCTGTGAGCTTGATGCTGAAAGGCATCTGATAAACCTCGAAGAGGCATGAGGTAGGAGAGGTGAGAATAGAGAGTTCCCTGGTGGTATCATGGATTGGCATAGGGGTGGCCTACAACTGAAGTGACTGAGCATGAAAATACTATGGATGGGTGGAAAGGCGAGCACCCACAATCAGTTGGCTGGCTACAATCTATAGCAGATAAGTATTTGTATACCCTGTATAATTGGAATGACATGTGTGACTGAATGCCTTCATTTGTATATTAGATGTGAATGATTGTATGTTAAACATACTGATGTTGAATGCAAATTGATGTGATATGTAAATGTGTAATCATGCATGTCTACACATGAGACATATTTATGGTCTTGAGTTAGGATTTGTAAGCCAAAATATTAGGGTGAGAATTCCATCGCTCATTTTAGAGCAAATGTGAGAGCCATGAAGGCCTGTTAAATCTATATAAAGAACTTGGAAGCACTCTAGAATTGGCTAAGTCCTTAAGTTGGGCGTTAACCAGTCAAGGAACCGACATAGAGTCGGGGATAATTACCACCATTGATTTGAATGGGATGATAAATATCAGCCCTTCGTCAGGAGAGGCATCATTTCCAGGAGTGACCGAGTGCCAAGACTTACGCAAAGTCTGATGACACTGAACCCCTGGGAGGTAATGTGAACCGTTGATATGTAGGAAGAATTTCTTCGACAAGATTATAACCGTTGATGCATGTAGAGGTGAGATCAAATATCTGGTATAGATCCCTGTAAACTCTGTTTAAGTGAGGAAGGAGTGGTACTGTCATGCTGAAGAGGAATGCTAGTGTGAAAGTTAGTGTGTCTCATGGATGACAAACGACAACCAATATGGAAGAGTAGTGACATATGTCACTACGTAATTGGTCGATAAAAGCTACGAGAAAGAAAACGAGAGTTGTTGGATCTATGTGGCAAGTAGATCTGACTATTGATTAGATGGTGCATCCATTGGAGTAGTCCATGGTTAGGCCGGGATATGATTTCAAACAGACCATAAATGTCGATCCATCAGAGCATGGAGGTAGCAGATATACCACCTTTGGATATAGCTGCCAATATATCAGGGTGAAATCCGTTGAAAAGAGTTGGTCGGAGTGGAATTTCGGAGGGAACTCTCGAGTGGTCGTAGAAAAAATCTGAAGGAGAAACTCCAAGGTTGAGTATGGACAGTAGATATGGATGTGGGAAATTTTTAACCTCAGTCATCGATCATCGAGGGGTCCCACTTTGTAATGTCCCCACTTTGGGACATCATCACAGGGCAGAGACTTATGATGACCAGAGTAGCCAGATGGAGGTTATAGCGAGTACAGGGGTATTTGAGAGGCGTTGTGGGGTCCAGTTGGCATTTATCATCATATTCCATCATTATGAGCCATTCCGCACAGGTTGGCTTTGGTTTCGTTCCATTCCAACGATTTCCATGATTTTGACTATTTTGAGCTATAAGTTAATTAAGATCACTGAAGAGGGCATTTTGGGCACATTACTTGGAGGAACCTCTTAGCGTAATAGCTCATTAGAATCAGGAGGAGCAACACTACAGGATGGGATGGCTAGAAGTGACTTTTAGTGGCCAGGGAAGCCACAAGGAGAGATAAGGAGATTTTCAGAGGTAAAA
>ML778050.1:992783-1008918 GCA_009831015.1 Picea engelmannii | reverse complement strand
TCTGTTATTTGATGCATACACACATATAAACACATCTAAAAGGTAGATCAACAAAGTGTTTGACGAAATACCTCACTCAGAAAAAGTTTTAAAAAGACACCAAAACAGTGATGATCCTTGCATAATGGCTTGGGATCATTACACACTTATCTGGTCAAGATGAAAGAGTGAGATGGCGCTGACCAGGAGTGCCAACATGATGATGCGTGTCGATAGTTGATTGGTCGACGAGATGAGTGCAGATTTAGATGGACAGGAGAGCCTTTAGACCATTGATCAAATATCAACCATTTATCTATCAGAGCTATGACGAGGAGATCTGGACCATCCATCAGAGTGAAAGGTTGCACAGGGACACTAAAACTCTGAATTAATATGAATCATTGATCTACTAGAGTCATAACTATTGGAGGAGGAATGTTGACATAGTAATTTGTGCTTCGATACAAAGGTATCGAAGAATATTCTCTTTTAGTATCGAATTTTGTGCTGAGATATTAGGAGTGCAGATGGATATGTATAAGTCTTTTAGATTCATTCCTATCGGAGTGAAACTGCTCACCCTTTTATTTACACTCCAAAGAAAAAGCATCAAAGAATATTCCCTTCCTCAAGAAAAGTGATATCTTGAGAAACATGAGTAATCTAGACCGTTGATTAGTGAGTGGTGAGGAGCGACGACAAACATCGATCTGCCGTAGGTCTCACCTAAGCTATGAGAGGATGTGACAATGTCATGAATGACATGGCATGCAAACAAGGTAGCTAGATTGTTCCTAGGATGACATTTTTCAACACCTGGTTCGTCAAAAGGTCAAGGGTGGGCCCTTTTTGGATCTAGACCATTGGATGGTCGCCTTCATTTTTCAACTATCAAATCCATGGGCCAAGAAATCTAGGAACTTTTTTAGAGTTTGAAAGGATAGCAAGGTTGTCTGTCAGCCAAAAATGTCGACAATGATAAAGGCATCAGCGACACAACGAGAGTTGTTGATCTCATATTGGGAGAGAGAGATCTATGTCATTAATTTCCTTGAGAGTCGTCCGAGAGAGGTGGACATCATGAATATGTGAGGGTGCCAACATGGAAGCTAGTGTGGATGAGTAGCAATAGATGTCACTACAAAACTGGTCAACTAGGAAAGGTGGGTCCCATTAGACAAGAAGGTCCTTCGGGCCTTTTTTTTTATTTCGGGTTGTTGTATTTGCATGCCAGTGAATCTGGACCATTGATCCACGTGTAATGTTGTCGAGGTTCATAGGTGGACCTGTTAGGCATTGTTAGGAAATGTTGAGGATGACATAAGGAGGAGTGATCTGGACCATCGGTCGGAGCAGATTGAATACACAATCTAAACCACTGACATGTCGTGGATCCCATCGTAAGATTTAGAGGTGAGAGAGGGAAGAGAAATTAACCATCGATTGAGTTGGTGTCACTGAGTTACTAAGAGCCATTAGATGAGTGACTTGAGGTCCTTCAGATAGAGAATGTCAAATGGGAGGGGTGTTAATCCGCGCACAAGTTAGGATCACTGACAGAATTAGAGCCATAGGATGCTCGACCCAAGGATGGTTGGATATAGTGCAGTCCCGATACGGCTTTATCATCATAACTTTTAGTGTTGGGGTGTTTGAGGCACAGTGGGAGTAAAACCCTGATGACGACTAAGATAGGTCAAGGGATTGGGCGCGTGAAATTAATGTTCCTGGTGGTATATGCCACATTGGATGGCATGAGTATTAAGATGCCATGAGCTAGTGAGGTGGCCTTGGGCCAATGGAGGCCCGAGAACTTTGGAAGGCCATAAATTCTAACTCCGAGATTGGATTTGGGAATACTTAGAGTTGCTGGAAAGCTCTTGACAAGCATGTGATGTTGGTTCACACAAGAATAGGCCTTGATATGTCTAATAAGAAGTGAAATTTTGATACCCCATCTCTTAAAATGTACTTAGGGGGTCAGGTGCATTACAAAGATGGTAAAATAAATGAACATAATTGCATCGCATGAGGAGCCATCCCAACAAAAATATGTATCAGAGGTATGCAATCATTCATTAATATTTTTATGTACATTGAATTTAATTATTGCATGAAATACTAATTTTCAATTGTTTTGTTGCAGACAAGAAAAATATGGAACCCATTCAACACATAAGACATGACGACAAAGAATAAAAGGGTTGATTGAAAAGTTTGTGAGTACTTACGGTTTTTTCCTTACTTAAGATTTCATGTTTGTTCTGATCTTTATATTTAAATAATTAATTTACACTTTTCCATATATGTCTTCTAATAGGTGCTAACATGCAAAGAAGGTCCAACTAATGAATTGATAAACAATGGGTTAAGCATGGGTTGTGAGCATATGTTGAAGTATCAAGGTTTAATTGAAAATTTTTTAAGTAGCTATGTTTTTTAACTTCCCTTGTTTTATAATTAATGGAACAACAATAAACCTTTATACTAATTATATTGACTATGCTTTGTCATGGTGTATTAAACATGCATGAAACATAGTATGGAGTGCAACCAACAAAAGAGATTTTAAGAAATGACATGCAACATGGCTTTGAAAGAATGTGTATTGTTTATGAAACACTCACTACTATGGTAAATTTTTTGATTTAGGAAATCATTTATTCTAATATATATATAAATGTAGATATACTTATTACACTTGATTTCTATGTTTGTAGATAAAAGATGAAGAGGTAGAAAATAAAAAATAAGCCGATTAAGAAAGCATTAGGTTAAATAACCAAAGTACAATATTGCCTACGAGTAATGAAGAAATGATGCATGCTTGCAACTCGAGCGATGACAACAGTTCAAGTGATGAATGAAAATCAATATAATTGATTGTTACTGCAAGTTGTATGTTTTGGAATATTTGTTTGTGAAAATCATGGATTTTTTTTAACATACTTGACATATTGTCCCAATTGCATGAAGACTTGTTACCAATAAATGTAACAATTACATTTCGGTTTCATTTTGATTATTGTGGGCCTTTACACTATCCCATTTTGTATGACTACGAGTCTCTCATTCATATATAACAAAATGGGTTTATTATGTTATTGCATTGTTGAATGTTGTAAAATGTTGCATTGTTGATTAATTAATATATGGATTATTTACATTGTTACAAATAATAGAGGTGTAATCCGTTGGATAACACATTAATGCAAACATTATATCAAAACACAATAAAAAAAATATAAAATTCAATATTATTGTAAAAAATATTTTATTTTGAGAAGATTAATTAAAATTTTGTAAAATTATTTTAATTGAAATATACATATTAGTACAATGTTTTATTTATACTCACTAAACAATGCATGCCATAATATAGAAAACGGTGCATTTTTATGAGTTATACGCACCGGTGCCTATTAGTTACATTGAAGCATTGATGCTAAAAATTGTGAAAAAAACATCGTTTCTTTAAATGACATAACACACGATCATATTTATTGTTTAAAAATATTAGAGTGTGCATGATTACAATAAGAACCGGTGCTTTACATATAATATACACACCAGAGATTTATATATAATATATAGATTGGTGCTTAGTAACAAAGAATGGCGCCGACATATCACCTCTAATATTTGAAATTTCACTAGCTTCTAGTGCACATGGTAATACAAGCATCGATGCATACAAATTATATGAGCACTAGTGTGCCATAAAACAAAGAACGACCCGATGCCTACAAATTATACGAGCACCAATGTTGCATACAAATAACAATATGGATCGATGCATACATAAACAAAAAGAGCATTGGTGTTGCATACAACATAAAAGGTGGAACCAATGTGAAATACTTATAAGAGCACATGTGCTTTTTATTTTTTTGTATGTACCGGCGTATGTTACTTAATATTGCACCCACACATTTTACCAATACAAGCACCGAAAAAAACCTTTTCCATCCCAATTTTTTTTTCAGTTATAGGGAATATCCGTTAACACCTCTGCTACAAATAACAAAGGTTGTAGCAGAGTTTTTTTTGAAATTTTTTCCAAAGATTGTAACACTAAAAACCTCCACAAAAACATTCGCTATAAGGTGTTTTCCTTGTAGTGTCCTCGCCTTCACACACAATTACCTAGGTCAAGATATCTAGTTTTAACTGAAGGAATAATTAGGAATATACACTTTCTCTTAATTTTACATGCCATGCCCTTAATCATTTTTCTATTAATCATTTTTCTATTAATATACATGATTTTTTAAATAATTTACAATAGTAGGTTCCATTTGAGCCTCGTTAGTAATCAAATTATTCTTGGGGATATTTTGAAGGTGTTAGCTCTCCAAGAAACTCTTTGGGGTTGTAAGCCAAAGATGCTTGGTAACTTAAGAATATGATAAATTTGGTATGCTTGGAACAATGGGATAACTCAATAGCTAATGCAATGGACCACTTATCATGCATTCGAATAACACAGTGCTTTTAGAAATCAATAATTAGACAACAAAGTTTGAACAGGGGATGAAGAATACTAGTCTAGATAACCAAATACAACAATGTGCAGGGTCATACAAGATAGCAAGAAGTCCTTTAATTCAAGTTCATGAGCTTAATAAGAAGATAACAGTTCTTAGAAGCTGAGCTAAACTGAAGCAAAGTATAGAATAATGAAATACATGAACAAATCTGACATTGAAAGCAAAAGAAGACTGTGATTCTATTATCAAGATAAGAGTCTAGTACAGTAGCAAAATGTATCCAAGATTGAACCCTTTGTTCATCTCATATCTTTAGCTTTATAGCTTTACAATAAAATATTCAGATCCTATAAAAATGGATCAGATTTGCCAAAGATAGAAAGTCAAAACAATTTTTACAAAAAGAGAGCAAGAGATCCTCAAAATGAGGTCAACTCCTCATTCTATGGTCTTTAGATCATGTAGAACCTCTATGTTGTGAAGATAAGCCTTCCAAGGCTGTTTGATATCTCTTGAGGAAGATGAAATTCGAATTTGCCAAGTTTAGAAAAAACCCTGATTTATTTGCCCAAAAATGTTTATTTACAAATAATAGGCTCTCTAACAAGCCTATAAAATTTTAGAAATAATTTTTTAGAGTTCTCACTATCACCTAAAATTGACAAAAATGACGGTGTTATTTTAAGAGATAACAAAAGGTATTGAAGAATTCTAGTTGGGTTCCAAATATACATTGGGAATTGATCAAAATCTGGACCAGGGGGCAAAAATTTGCTCAAATTTCAAAGTGCTCAGAATGCGATGAAAACGGTGCCATTGCGTCCGTCTCGTCTTCCTGATTCCGGCGGTATATTTACTTTCACAAACGGAGTCCGTATGGAGGAGATATCACGATCTGTCCGCCAAGCCAAACAGGGAAAAATTTGGGATGCTGACTGTACCTGTCCGTACGGCCACGTGGCAGGGCTGTACCATCATGATGACGTGGCAGTTTGATGATGTGGCATATTTTTATTGGATGGTGGTTGCCCAATCGAGTGTTGACACGTGTCATATGTAGCCAATAATGTGTGGACACGTGGCCCAACCCATTGGCGCCACGTGTCACTATACGACTGGTTCATATGGTTGTTTTTATATAAAATAATATGAGGAGTCTGTGGGGTTCGACCCCCGGACCTCCCCCACAGTACAAAGCTCTAATGAAACTCCGCTAGCCAACTTACCGTCCTTTGTTCCTTGTTAGGAAGGCAGGAAACAATTTACTTAAAGTTGTTTGATGTAATATTTGGAAAAGGGCACGGGCCGGGGCTTAAGCCTTGACCCATGGTTTCATTGCAAATGTAATATGACCATATGTGTTGTGGCGCACGTGCGTTTATTTTTTTGGATTGCAATGTATTACATTGCATATATATATGTATTCCATATTATATTTAAAAGTGCACACGGGGTTATGGAACTTTAACCTTTGGTTAATGAGTGGATATAACCCGTGGTTTGGTCGGTGTAATAACCGCGCAGGAGTTTTAAAACAGATTAACCACTTTCTACGCCTAGCCTTTGGTCCTATGGTCACATGACCGAGTGCCGAGGCGGTTAGGGGCTGGAGGCGCCTTAACCATCCTACGGTTTGCACCGTTGGCACGGTTGCACCCGGTGCCAGGTTATAACGCGCGTTTTGGAGCGTGTTCCAGGTTCATGCACATAGAGGTGCGTTTTGGCGAACCAGTTCCAGCAAGCTTGAAGGAGGAAGATGGAGGAGGCCTAACTTCTTCATCGTTTGGCCGATTGAGGTGCTGTAAAAGCCCAGCTAGGGGTTTTTGGACGTGATGGATTCATTGGTGCTGTTTTCAAGGCCATTTGAAGACTTCTTCTGCAAGATTTTTACCATTGAAGTTTCAGCAAGCTCTAGGGAGCTTGAAGCCCTATTTGATGGAGGTCATGGTTTGGTGAGCCTATATTTGTTTACTGTGATTGAATAATCATTTTTGGCTAATTGATATGCTTTGAACACATTGGGATAGGTTTCAGAGGCTGTTGAGGACTTTTACAGGTGTTTTTGCCAAAGAGAAGCTCAGGGAAGCTTATGGCCACATGTAGAAGAGGTCATGCCCGGATGAGCCATGATCCGTTTTCAGAGTTCTATTAGTCATTTTTGGGGTTTTTATGTGTTCTGATCTCAATGGTATAGTTTGTTTTTCCATTGGAGTTGAGCAGCAGCTTGTAAAAGAACTTTTGACTAATTAATCCCAGAGAGCCAAGTCCATTGATGGAGGCTCAAGGAGATGTAGCTCGTAGGGGGGTGAACTCCTTTATCAACTTGTTCTTGTTGTGTGTTTGATGGTTTATTTGCTGCAAGTTGTGTTGCTGTGTATTTATTTCAAGTACATATTTAACCATCTAAAAGAACAATTCCTCACACATAAACATTTACAAGAAGATACATGAACTTAACACATAAGTTTATTTTGCATATTTTTACACATGAAGCAAGGTCCTGTAAAGTTTATTTTAATGAAGTAGAGGGTGCTTGCATAGCATAACAAGTCAGCCTTCTATTTTCAGATCAGGAGGTATCAGAGCACAAGTTTGTTTTGCTCATGTGTTTGCAATTGATAGCTTGAGATTTAGCTGTTGGTGTGTGCAAAGTTTTGTGTTGAAGTTTGCAAGGATGGCAGAAGCTTCAAGTATTGATAGTTCTCATACATTTCCATTTTCTAAAGAAGAAATTAGGCTTATGAGAGATTTGATGAAAGATATGTATGATAATAACATTGCCCTTGAAGAGAAGTTGATGGCCATGAAGTAGGAGAAAGACCAGCTTTTGCAAAGGTTGCATGAGATGGAGATTCAACTCCATGAGGCAAAGGAAACCCTTACCAAGTACATGCATGAACATAAGGTATGCAGTGTTAGTTTATCTTCTAATTCCTCTTAAGATGAATGTTTTGTGGTCTTGGTTATGAACGAATGAATGGAGAAAATTCCAAAGCCAAAGAGACAAGGGGAAAGGTTCCAAGCATAAACTTTGTTTCAAGTTCACCTCCTCAAGAAGGCTTTAAAGGTTCAAGAACTTTTGTTGAAAGTTCAATCCCTTCAGCATGCAAGGCTTGTATTCAGGATGAATGAAAATGTGAGAGTTGTGACAGTGATGAGGACAAGGACACTGTTGATGGTCTTCGAAGGAGAGCTTGTAACTCTTCAGATTCACCTCCTCACAGAGGCGATAAAGGTGAATGCTCCAGGTATAATTCCGCTTATCATTCAGTTGCTTTTGATTATGTATGTAAGAATGGAAGAAAGGATCCATGTACATATTGTGGTTTGTATAACCATCATGTTTCAAAGTGTTGGAAAAGGTTAACCGCTTTCAGGAAACTTTCTAAGCAAAGACAACGAGAAAGGCGGATGCAAAAGGTTTTCACTCATTGTCAGAAGCGGGGTCATCTTATTGATCAATTTTGGACGTTGCATCCAACTATTTGTCCATAGCCTTAGAAGTAGTTGGATAAGGATATTGGCAAGAATGGAAAAGGAGATTCCATCATCGACGTGAGTCAAGATGATTCACAAGAGGACGATGTTCAGTCGAAAAAGTCACCGTTCAGTTGGTTTGGTAAGAAATGGTTGGATTTCTTGACCAAGTGAGGTTTTCATTTTTCTGATTGTAAATGCACTTTTCGGGGTTATGTGTGCATTTATGGGAAGGTCGATAAGATGTTTAAATAAGTTTCGATTGGTGTTGCTGATTTTCTGATGACTATGTTGTGTCGATCGTGTTGTTCGACTTGTGTTTAGTCGATGGTGTTTATTGACTTGAAAGTTGATTTGAAAACGCCATGTGCTTTGCTAAAGTACGAGATGCGACAGTTTGTTTGAAGAACAAAAGATTTTGTTGGCATCATTTTCAATCTTGTATGCTTTGTTTTCAAGATTGATGTTTTCTTGCCCTGTGATAAGATGTCACAGGAAGTTTTTGTAGCCATTGGAGAGCTGATTTTGTTGACGCCAAAGAGTTCGAAGAGGGACTTGATTCTCAGTGGGAAGGTTGGCAGTCTTCCAAGCACAGAGAGAGCAGTGGGTCAGCAGCAGCCAGAGAGCAGTGGTTGAGGGGCATAGCTAGTTGCAGTGCATGACATGTCAGACTATTCAGGTGATTGTCGAAAAGATTTTGATATAACTTGAAAGTAGATAGATAAGCTTTTGTGGGTCCAAAAGCCTTTCAGTGGGAAGGTGTGATCAAAATCTGGACCAAGGGGAAAAAATTTGCTCAAATTTCAAAGTGCTCGGAATGCGATGAAAATGGTGCCATTGCGTCCGTCTCGTCTTCCTGATTCCGGCGGTATATTTACTTTCGCAAACGAAGTCCGTATGGAGGAGATATCGCGATCTGTCCGCCAAGCCAAATAGGGAAAAATTTGGGATGCTGACTGTACCTGTCCGTACAGTCCGTACGGCCACGTGGCAGGGCCGTAACATCATGATGACGTGGCAGTTTGATGACGTGGTGTATTTTTATTGGATGGTGGTTGCCCAATCGAGTGTTGACACATGTCATCTGTAGCCAATAATGTGTGGACACGTGGCCCAACCCATTGGCACCACGTGTCACTATACGACTGGTTCATATGGTTGTTTTTATATAAAATAATATGGGGAGTCCGCGGGGTTCGACCCCCAGACCTCCCCCACAGTACAAAGCTCTAATGAAACTCCGCTAGCCAACTTACCGTCCTTTGTTCCTTGTTAGGAAGGCGGGAAACAATTTATTTAAAGTTGTTTGATGTAATATTTGGAAAAGGGCACGGGCCGAGGCTTAAGCCCCGACCCATGATTTCATTGCAAATGTAATATGACCATATGTGTTGTGGCGCGCGCGCGTTTATTGTTTTGGATTGCAATGTATTACATTGCATATATATATGTACTCCATATTATATTTAAAAGTGCGCGTGGGGTTATGGAACTTTAACCTTTGGTTAATGAGTGGATATAACCCGTGGTTTGGTCGGTGTAATAACCACGCGGGAGTTTTAAAACGGATTAACCACTTTCTACGCCCAGCCTTTGGTCCTATGGCCACATGACCGAGTGAGGCGGTTAGGGGCTGGAGGCGCCTTAACCGTCCTACGGTTTGCACCGTTGGCGTGGTTGCGCCCGGTGCTAGGTTATAACACATGTTTTGGAGCGTGTTCCAGGTTCATGCACACAGAGGTGCGTTTTGGCGAACCAGTTCCAGCAAGCTTGAAGGAGGAAGATGGAGGAGGCCTAACTTCTTCATCGTTTGGCCGATTGAGGTGCCGTAAAAGCCCAGCTAGGGGTTTTTGGACGTGCTGGATCCATTGGTGCTGTTTTCAAGGCCATTTGAAGACTTCTTCTGCAAGATTTTCACCATTGAAGTTTCAGCAAGCTCCAGGGAGCTTGAAGCCCTATTTGATGGAGGTCATGGTTTGGTGAGCCTATATTTGTTTACTGTGATTGAATAATCATTTTTGGCTAATTGATATGATCTGAACACATTGGGACAGGTTTCAGAGGCTGTTGAGGACTTTTATAGGTGTTTTTGCCAAAGAGAAGCTCAGGGAAGCTTATGGCCACATGTAGAAGAGGTCATGCCCGGATGAGCCATGATCCATTTTCAGAGTTCTATTAGTCATTTTTGGGGTTTTTATGTGTTCTGATCTCAATGGTACAGTTTGTTTTTCCATTGGATTTGAGCAACAGCTTGTAAAATAACTTTTGACTAATTAATCCCAGAGAGCCAAGTCCATTGATGGAGGCTCAAGGAGATGTAGCTCGCAGGGGGGTGAACTCCTTTATCATCTTGTTCTTGTTATGTGTTTGATGGTTTATTTGCTGCAAGTTGTGTTGCTGTGTATTTAGTTCAAGTACATATTTAACCATCTAAAAGAACAATTCCTCACACATAAACATTTACAAGAAGATACATGAACTTAACACATAAGTTTATTTTGCATATTTTTACACATGAAGCAAGGTCCCGTAAAGTTTATTTTAATGAAGTAGAGGGTGCTTGCATAGCATAACAAGTCAGCCTTCTATTTTTAGATTAGGAATCCCTGCCAAAATTACTTTGATGAGACTTCCGTATATGATTATGTACACCCATCTACAAAATTGCATCAAATGATTTCCAACAATTTGTACTCTACTGAATTAGCGTATATGAAGGTTCTAAAATCCTTCTCAAACTATAAGCGAGTATAAATGATTATTGAGGCTTCTATGTTATGATTTATCTCTATGTAATAATTGCTAACAAAGTTGGTGATAAGGATGAGTAGATGATAGAAGTAAAATGTATACTATGGGTTGTGGTACAAAGGCCTAGTTACATTTTTGAGAATGGGGGGTGGATTTAAAACATAACTGTCCAAATTCAAGTCATATATCCACCATTTGAATGATGTATATAATAAAGAGCATGGCAGGCTAAGATCTTACATAAAAAAAAATTGTAATTCACAATTTTCATAAGAAACTTGGAACTTGAATTTTCTAATTTAAACAGAAATAGGATTTATATATATAAGGTGCAACTGAGGTCGCTAGTGTACAAAAAAAGGGGGGTGAGACCAGAGTCAAGGACCCATTATCCTGATTACAATATTGTTCTACTAAAACTTGTTCCCCAAAAACTGAGACTGCTTATTTAATTAGGACTTGCTAGTCTAGCTACTGCTTGCAGCCTACACCATGGCTTTTCACTAGATACAAAAATTTACTAGAAACCTTACTTACTCCTTCATTTTCTCTATTGTAGGCTATGGATTTCCTTCGTTATGCTGCTCCAGTGGGATGTTCAGATCAGGGAGGGTAGGGGCTGCTCTATTCTCCCCTTCGTTGCCTTCAAAGCTGTTGCTTTGTCCTTCCACCTCTTGGACTTTGTTTCCTTTTTATTTCTCTAACTTTTCCCCTTGGCTTCTCAGAAAGTCCACTTCATCCTGTAGTTAACTGATCAATGCATGATGATTTGAGAGTGTTTCCAGGGTGAAATTCAGGGTGGCACTGTGGGAGTCTAGGCACATTTCCAGGTACTGGGTGGTGAGGAAGTTATCTCCCACTGTTTCCTCCTCTCTTTCTTCCTGGGTTCGGCGATGATCCATTCTTACTGTGACTTTGGTGACCGGTTGAAAGATACAAGTCTTGTTTGCTACGTTGACCCTTCTTGTTCCTTGATGGTGTTGTAAGCTCGACGTGGAGTGCCTCTTTGTCCTGTTCCTCTGGGCTTTTCGCAGTCGATGGCTTCCCTTGCTACAATCTTCTTGCCTTCTTGTGACCATCCAACAAACCTGAGAGGTGGCTCGCTCTGAGTCTTTATCTGTCTGCCTGTATGGAATTCCCTGAATAGAAGGGATAGAGAGATTCCTGTAACAAGCCAAATTGAATGCTATGCTTTGCCTTTTGTATGTTATTAAATAACGAGTCGAGCTCTGTTTCTGCTGGCATTAACATGTGGTGTCCTTCCTAGCTCGTGAAAGGTGACTATTTTGTGGCTTTAGGTGTTGCTAAATTATGTTCCACACGCCCTGGATTCTCATTTCTGTCTTGTCCCTGATCGGTTGCGCGAGCGTATTTGATGAGCGAATGTGGGGGTCACTCAGTGTTGATGATCGCGCTGACATGTTCCCACGAGGGATTTGTCTATTGCTTCGTATGTGAGCCAAATCTATCTTAATCCAAGTGCCATGGACGCTGTTTTTGGATTTTCCTTTGTACCCTGTCTTCCCATGATTTTAGGGGGCTATCCCATGTTAATTGTTGTGCTGGAGTGCATGGTGATTGCGTCCTCTTTGCATGAGTTGTATCAATAGATTATGGGGGGACAAGAAGCGTGGACCTTCCATTGATTTCCAAATTGCCATTACCTTTGCCGATTGCCTTGTTTGCCTGATCATCAGCTTTCCCGTTGTTGACACGACGAGTGTGGTAGAAATAGATGTTCATTTCTTTTATGGTGTTTTTGATTCTTTATATGATTCTTTTAAGTACAAAATTCTTTGGATTGTTGTTCTGGACGAGATAACTGGTGATTAATTTGGAATTTCCTATGACAATTAATTTCTTTATATGGCGACCTTTTGCGATTTGTATGCCTTTAAGGAGTGCATATGCCTCTGCCACGTTATTCGTGTTTAAGCCTAGGTTCCAAGAATATGTATCCATCATTATACCTCTAGGGCCAGTGAGAACCCCTCCTACACCTACCTCCCCTCTAATTTATTTTATGTATGTTAGTCACTATTTAGAAACCAATAAAAATATTAAAAATTAAATCGGAAAGATAACATTAACATGTGTTTTTTCATTTTTATTCAAAAAATGGATATGTGGAGTTCGATTAAGATGGACAATATGCAACAAGCTGTGTAGCCAAACAACCAAGTATCTACTTTTGGGCCTCCTTATGCAGAGTATAATAAAAGTATAATGCATAATATTTTTATACTCTATTGACCTCATTGCATAAATCATTATATTTCCTACCACATGCATTACATTCCAGATTCACCACCATTAACCTACAAGTTTAATAATCATTCAGTCCTAATCTCATGTTATTATTGATATTTAGGTGACTAATTGCACATTCCACGTGGAAGTTATGGCATGTGGAATGTGCAATTAGTCACCTAAATATCAATAATAACATGGAATTTTATCATTACAAGGCCTTATACGTTTTCTCCCTCTCTATGAAAGATCAAGACCGATAAGGGTAAAATTTTAACTTTTGAAAACTATCACGAGAGGCATGTCACATTAGGCTATATTGTTTTCTTTAAAAAAAAATTCTTTTATAATTATGACGGGAACATGGAAAAAGTAGTGCAAGGGAATACATGATTTGAAGGTTTCAAAAAAAACTATCAATCCAAATAAGTGTCTATCAATATTCTACAAACTCATTTTTGTTACAATGCTTCATATAAATTCATTATGGTTCAAACATAGACTTACTAATGGGATTGCATGACAATGTTATAATTTAAGGAAACATATAGATAACTTGGGGTAGAACATACATTTTTTTCCTCGGAAAAAAACCTATAATTTTATTCATAGTAAGTTAAAATTACATTTTGTATATGTATTTAATCAGTTTTGTCATCTTCAAAAAGAAAGAGAAATAATAACTTCTCCTTTATAAGTTGCTTAACAATGCATAATATTACAAATGTTGGATTCTGTAAGGGAGGAAAAAACTTCTCTCTGAATAACACTTAGATTTCTATACACAGATTTGTCAAAAACGTGTGCTAATTTCCTAGACAATCAAAATAAACTAGTAACCCTCCTAGACCTTTGATGCATCAACGGTACTATAAACTCCATTCAAAATAAAATCTGAAAAAAGTGAGATGAAAGTATTCAAAGTGCTTTCCATCCTTAAGCTCTTGAATATGCCATTTGTTCATTCTCTAGCTGTGGACCAACCTTTGAAATTCTATTGGCTTTTTCATTTATTTCCCTGTATATGTGATGAAAAGAGATTGAGTTAAAATTTGTTTTTAACACTTGAATCTAATCAAATATTGGCCTGGCATAATACATGTTGCTTCAATGTGATGTGCCACTAAGTTTTTATGGTGCTTGAATTTTTTCGTTTCTCAAATTTGACTAATCAAAGGATTATTATCAACCAAAATTATATGAAAATATGAAGAATATCAATCTTAAATAATAATCACATAGGCTTCAAACTCACTAAAACTCAAACATAATTCAAAAACATAAAGCATCACTAGAAAAGAAAAACTATCAAGGTTCAATATGAATGTATTTTTAGTAAAATATTCATAGGAACACATAATAAATAATACAAACTATTTAAAAAGGCTCTATGAAAAACATTAGACACACTTTTTCATGCCAAAAGAAATAAGTAGGAAATTTCAAAGTTTTTAAAATATAGAGATATAACTAATATTAGAAGATTTTCATAATGTATGGTTGGAGAAGTTTCACCTATGTCATGTTCTTCAAATTTCTAATGCATGGGTTACACTTTTCATGCCAAAAGAAATAAGTAGGAAATTTCAAAGTTTTTAAAATATAGAGATATAACTAATATTAGAAGATTTTCATA
Organism: Picea engelmannii; assembly: GCA_009831015.1. Lineage (NCBI taxonomy): Eukaryota > Viridiplantae > Streptophyta > Pinopsida > Pinales > Pinaceae > Picea > Picea engelmannii. The sequence continues at coordinate 994,332 of ML778050.1, read as the reverse complement.
ATGTATGGTTGGAGAAGTTTCACCTATGTCATGTTCTTCAAATTTCTAATGCATGGGGATGAATGCAACTTTTGCACATGATGATCCTCTCCCCGTTTACCAATATACCAAGATGAATAATTAATATCTAAAAAATTGTGTTTATAAAATGAATAAACATAAAAAAAAATTATAAAATTTCATTACCTTTTCTTTGTTGTAAATAAAATAGAAGTAATCCTCTAGGCTTGATTCCTCTTCAAATTCAAGTTGTCTTCTAACTTCAAACAAAGTCAAATATTCTTGCATGGATAATATTTTGAAATGTGTATCATCCTTAAAAAAATATCAATGGCTATTAGAGGAGAATAGGTGTCATTGTCATTGTTTTTCTCTATTGGTATCCAAATCCAATCTATGTTATCTCTTATTTACCTAAATAATTAAAGATTAAAATAAATATAGATTTTTTTTTTCTCAGTATTGAATGTCTACAACATGATGAAGTTGAAAAAATTGTTAGAAAATGATAACAAACCTTGTGAAAATCAAAGAAAAAGAAAAATAAAAATAGTAAAACATTATCTAAAATGAAGTGTCTCTACACTTAATGTACATTTTATGCATTTGAAGAATTAAGGAGAAATGTTGAAGCGTCCCATGTTGGGAATCAAAGAAGAATATATGAACTGGACAATTTGCAAGGTGATCTTAGGAAGCTTAAGCCACCAACCTTTGATGGTGAAAACAAAAGGGGAGACGATGTTGAAACCTAGTTGCTTGGGATCGGAAAATATTTTCATTTACATAGTTACTCATCTAATCTAGAAGTCAGGATTTCCATATATAATCTACAAGGAAAAGCCTCTATGTGGTGGGACCAACTGAAGCAAGTCAAGCACATTGATGAGAAAATGATTTATTGGAAGCAGTTCAAGAAATATTTTTAGCAACAATATCTCTCAGAGCACTACTATGAGAAGAAGAGGCAAGAGTTATTTGAACTCAAGTCGTGAAACATGACTATGGAGGAATATGAAAAGAAGTTCTTGGAGGTATTGAGGTATGTGGGATTTATCAAAGAGGAGAAGCTGAAAATTCATAGGCTCTTAAGTGGATTGCCATCTTTTTACAAAGACAAAATTCAGTTTGATGAACCCAAGAATCTAGTAGAGACCATTAGAAAGGTCAAGTACTTGTATGAGAAAATCAAATGCATAGAGACTTTTCAAAAATATTTGAAGGATAAGAAGAAGGATAAATAATATAAGAGAAAAAAGGGATTCAAACCTCCTTTCAAGAGAAACAATCCTGAAATATATCTGCAAAATCAGTGTGCTAAGGATGAATCCAAATTGGCAGACTTCTTGGAGAAAAGGGGAATACCACCACTCAAATGTTGGGGATTTAAAGAAGATCACATGTAGAAATTGTAGTGTACCCTTTTACACTACCCAGGTTTCCAAACCCCTCAATTACCATTCTATACATGAATGTTCACATAATTGATACAGAAATTATAACCACATGCATTTAACACAATTAAACCCATTTAAATCTCAGAGTAAAA